>BMAO01024337.1:0-60702 GCA_019973975.1 Trichonephila clavata | reverse complement strand
CCGTTGTCTTTTCACCATTGTTGGACGTGCGATCATCTTCAAAAGACACATACTTTTCTTTCTTGACGTGTTGGAATGTCAAAAAAGGGTATGTTTGTTTCATCACCTGTTACAATATTAGAAATGATGCGGTGGCCACCATCATTTTAGCAATTTAAGGGTTACTTTACTGATTCTGACACTGTCCTCTTTTTGGTGCTCAGTTAGGTTATGGGGAACCCAACGGCAAACTATTTTTTTCACATATATTTCTTCATGAATAATTTTTTGCAGGGCTGAGGATCAAAGTTAAGTTTTTTCTGCAGCATTTGGTAGGTACAGCGATTATCCTCTATAACATTTTTCGTATGGTAGACGCATTATCCGGGATTACTGCCAACTACTGCCTTCCTGTATGTTCTTAATCCTGGCGATAATTGCAACCACTGTAAAAGTCTTTAAACCATCTTAATACAGTAGCACAGCATGGATATTCTTCACCAAATGCGAATTGCAGCCTCTGAAAACATTCCTTTTGATTTAATCCAGGTTTAATATCATAGAAATATCATAGCACAATAATGTTCTAGCGTCAACTTAATTTTCTCTTTTGTCTAAAATTTGTTCTACACTAAACAACTTGAAGTAAGTCAATAAAAAGCCGTTTGCTGTGTTAAAATACTTTGTATTTTCAAATCAAACAGTTAATATTTTTCTGTAACTTTTCGTCTGCGTGTATCTCAAAAATTTCAGAGTTACCCTCGTATAATATTTTTTGACAAATAAATATTTCAACTGAGCACACTCTTGTGTAGCTACGTTTCTTGTATCTGTTACAATGCTTTCCAAATTCGTTTTCAACCATGGTTGCTATGCAAATCTGAATCCTTGCGAAGTCGCCTATCTCCCCTTAAAGTTTGTCCCAAAAATCTTGGGAATACCTGTTTATGTGCGTGTGTTGTGTGTATGTGTTTTAATCGTAATAAAATACATATTGAAATTCTATATTTTTTACTGAATACAGAAATATTTAATCTGCTAATTTAATTAATATTTACTTTTTTAAAAGAAAATAATATTTTCCTGCTTGCATTGTTTTTTATGGTTTACATAATTCAGTAACTATTTTTTACAGAAGTGGTATGTCTCCAGCAAAGTCTTCATTTAATTTTAATTATGAATACGAAAATATAAGTATTTTTTAACACACTTCTTGCTGACTTTGATAGATTATAATATATGTTATTCTGAGAGTGACTAAATTGAATCCTCTGCAATCAATACCCTTCAAGTGAGTTTGACCCTGACATCATTGATGAAGAGCTCTTGGACCTCTGATCGAAACCTTTTGAATATGCATTAGATCTTGCTCAGTTTTCAGGTCATAAAACTCACCCCATCTGAGTAAATTATCCTCCAAGTTTTCTCAAGATCCTGACCAATGGCATTTATTATTATTGAAGTGCTGTATTCTCAGTGGATATGCAGTTGGGTTTGGGAAATGAAAGAGGAGATCTGAGGCGAGAGGTCTTTCGAGATGATTTGTTTAAGCGGAAAAATTAGCATTTAATGGCATAATTAGAAATTTGTCTTCTCCTAAGACTTGAAAATGTTTTATTAATCCCCCCCCCCTATTTTTTCTTAAATTAATAAAATTTACTTTAATTTAGAATTATTTATATGTAATTAAGAATATATACATAATAAAGACAAGTTATACTTTAGGTGGAGACTCTTTATAGTTATATGCATGTCAACGGAATTTTAATTTCTTGCTCTGAAAGAATGAAATTAGAAATAAAAAAAAGACCTTTTAACATAATTTAACTTAAGTTATATAGTTTAATTGAGGAAAGTTTATACTTTGAAACAGAAGTTTAACTTTAGGATTCTTAGAATACTTTAATAGTAGTAATCATAATAATTCAGTACAAGTATTCTTAATAAACATTACATTTTGTATTGATATAGATGACGATCAAGTATTTATAACTTTTATGTAGAATAGGATTCATATTTGTTCAACAATACAGAACTAAAACGGAAAAACAAAAAACAGATTTATATATGAAAGGAATAAATAAATATGAAGTGAATAAACCCGTTTAAATTATTTAGGGCAGCATTGTTTCAAGTGCATGCCGTTTAATCATCTGTGTAATTATTTTTTTCATTTTTTGCTCTTTTTTTTAAGGTTACCTCTGTGCTAATTTCTTCTGTTATTCAAAAATATTATTTAACCAGTAATATAATATATATCTTTAAATACATAATTTATACTTTCTCTAATCAAATATCTGAAAGTAACAGACATGTTCAAAAAATATGAGACTGAATGGAATTGTTTTAGGTAACTAAGAAAACATTATGCACTGAAAGGAAAATAGTCTACAAATAAAAGAATACTTCTGCACATTTTTGGAGGGAGAGTTATATTTATATCACACTATTCAGCTGCTCAAGGGCTACTGGAGACGAATATCGTAATTTTCAATCAAGTGATAAAGACAACACCGGATCTGGTACCCCTCTCCTATTCTCCACCCCACACCAACGGGAGGATGTTTGAGCCTTTACATATACAACATACATCGGTCCCCTCTTCACGACGGATCCTCAATGGTACTAGGCTCGAACTCATGACATGTCTGCCACGAGTACGTGACCTTCACCACGTATGTATATACGCATATATATGTGCGTACTTACATACAGTTTTTAGGCGCGTTTTTATGGTAGAAAGTAATACCAAACATAATATATATTCGGTACATTCATAAAAATGTGGATCGAGAGAAATGTAAAAATTCCCTAACACTTGCTGAATCGGAATGTCCTGCGCCTCAACGTCAGAAAACAATTCACATGTATCAGTTGCCTATAAATGAAAGTCTTGCGGAATATCTGTCCATTTAAAGCGATTCTACTTCCATTTCGATATTTGCATATAGCTCTCTCATGACCTTTGGTTCTAATTGTAAATAAATAAAAAAAACACGAAATAAACTTATCTCTACAGAATCAATTGGAATAAAAAAAATAGTCCATATTGGTCAGAGCAATAGTTTTTAAAAGTTAAATGTGATATGCTAGGCGCAATTAGTACTTGTTGCTTTGTACTTGTTAAAAACTATACTCACAGATACCGTATTACACAATGAAGTCTATAAATTTTTTTAAATCATACTTATGAATATACTACCAACAAAAACATGCAATCGTGGCAAGTATATATCTGCTAAAAATACATCTATTTCTTATTTATTATGAATTGAATTGAAGTCATTAAATGAGAAGCCCCGAATTTTGATTTGAAAATTATTTACTATGAAAATTGGTTGATAATTGTTTTTCTTAATATACATCTAAAATTTAGTTTGTTGCACCAAATAATCTATTTTCGATTAACCGCAGTCTTTTCTCTTAGAGTTTATGATAGTTAAAAATTCATTATTTATTATCCATATATTCCAAATTCATTAGAGTGGTAAATTCAAGTAATTTACATCAAGAATCTAGTAATGTTTGTTCATCAGCACACACGACGTAACTCTCTTTTATTCGTTTTTATTTCGTAATCTATATAAGTTGTGTTGAGTTGTATGAAAATCGACACAATTTCAATAAATCCATAATAAGTAACGTTCAGAAGTTACTCAATAACGTAAGAGTAAATGAACTTTTAAGAATATGCCTTTCGAATTTCTTAAAAAACCTTAAATTGGACTGTACGATGTTCTTCTTGTCACTATTGTGGATATTATAATTAAACAGTGAGTTTTTCAGTACTTGCTATTTGAAATAGTTGAAAAAAATATTACTTTTTTGAGTACCACAGTTTAAAACTAATTTTTTTCAAGATAAAAATTCTAATAAATCTTCTAAATGACGAACAATTAATAGTGTTATGTTAAAATAATACTTTATATATTATATTAGTACTTCTATTCAGCGAATTTTTAAACTGTAATCAAGACCAAATTATTTTTAGCCATAGGTTAATGTAATAAATACGAATAGCAATTTATATATAAGAAGGACATAAAGTTGCAAATGAACCTGTTTTTATCTATGAAGAGTTTACTTCTTCACCGTTTATCTTATTCAAATTTTATTCATTACACTGAAAGCTTATTTACTGAATGGTTTTCTCTTCGCATAAAATGAAAACCACT
Source organism: Trichonephila clavata (assembly GCA_019973975.1). NCBI lineage: Eukaryota > Metazoa > Arthropoda > Arachnida > Araneae > Nephilidae > Trichonephila > Trichonephila clavata. Next base: position 56,548 of record BMAO01024337.1, on the reverse strand, counting down.
TTTTGTTTTTATCAGAAGCGTAAATAATGAAAAAAGACCTTTCTCAGCACTTTTCATGATCATCCAAAACTGCGTTTAAGTAAGTAAATTTTTGTTAAATTTTTGTTTCAGACAAAATACTTTCAGAAGTAAAAATAAACTATTTATTTTCAGTCTTAGGTTGTGTATTTGAAACACGAAAAATACATAGAAATTACGAATTATTTGAAATTTGCTTCCGAAGCTTGCTTTTGATACGCAATTCATATTATTTAAGTGTAATCTTATTTCCTTATTTTAGATAATTTATATATTCAGCTACTTATTTTTTTTTTTTTACTTTCTTTCTTTCGCAAACTCCCATAGAAGCTTTATTTATTATATTCTAAAAAAAACTACCATTAAAGATTGCGTGCATAAAGTACTTTACCAGCGTATTTTAAAATCAAAGTAAAATATTCAATAGAGTTAATTCTGAAAAAAAAAAAGAAATTGCATGGGTTGTCTAAAAATTCTCAAAATGAAATGAATGATGCGTTTTGAAGAATACGTTTCTCAGTTGTGTTTAAGATTTAGAACGACTATTTAAATTATAAAATTTTAGATTCATTTCTCATTTCAAAAATTTGAATATGAAAACTTCCCTCATAAAACTAACTCACACACGTGCGCACGCACAGGCAAACGGGATGGAATGATACAGAGTATTATATCCGTTATTAAAACGAAGTAGAAAAGCTAACTAAAAGCATAAAGCACTTATTTACTGTAACTATCTGACTTTAGAGAATAAATGTATTTGGACACATGCCCAATAGATCTGAATGAAAAACTATTCAAATAATACCATAAAAGTCAAAATACTTTTTACGTAAAGATCTTGTCTCAAGAAATATCAGCATTACTAATGGTAAATACATCCTTTTATTATACTGACCATGTTATGTGAGTTCCTACTTTTCAATTTATTAGTTTAAAAAGAAAATAGGTCTCACAAGTATTTTAGTAGCGTACTACATTTGCTGCGTTTTGCATACTTATATATATATATATATATATATATATGTGTGTGTGTGTGTGTCCTATACCAGTAAAAATATTTAAATTAAATTCAAGTAGATATGTAGATATTATTAGAATAGAGAAATGAAAGAATAATTGAATAATTCTTTTATTTTCTTCTTTGCGTATTTAATGTATTAGTTTCATGAAGTAATAAAATAACAACAAAAATATATCTTGTAGTTTAGAGAATTGAAATATAATTTTTTTCTTACAAAAGATACATCAAAGATAAATATATATATAATACTTATATTAAATTTATCCCATTCTTCATTTAAAAAAACATTTATTTTTAATAATTCCCAAAGAATTACTTCAAACACTCTAAGTGAAACAATCATGTTTGTAAAAACAAATGCATATTATTGATATGTACCATTAAATTTAAGAAATTATTGTATATATAAAATCATTGCTTCTGACAGGAAGAAAGAGGGTCATTATAAAAAAATTATTTTAAGTAATTAAGAGTTAATGAGAAAAAATAAAAGTAATAATTATAAATTATTAAGAAATTCTAGGAAATTTCTTATAAAATAACACTTTTCATGCACACTCGTGGTTTGAATTCATAAAAACAGTCTGATGAAATTATTTCAATCAATTTGTAAGTGAAACATTATTTATTAACTTTATAGTCAAAATTATTTATATCCATAATAAAGACTGAGTTGTGTGTTAACTAATTGCTATTTCTGTAAAGTGAAGCAATTTTGTCTTTATTCTTGCTGAATTCTTTAGCAAATTCTTTGTTACTTTCTATTTATTTGAAAAAGGTTTTCTTTAAATTTTTACCCATGGCAGCCCTATAGTGTGAATTATATTATTTCCAACATGTTTGGCTTCTTTTTCCCTAAGTATCGTGGTGATTTCATTACTTTGGGTTAAAAAAAAGGGCTTAGAACAGTGGAATTCCACACGTTTCAAAGTTGATATTGGTTTTTATTTTAACCGTACATTTTTTCGAAGAGATAAAAAACATAGAAGTGAAGTATTGGAGTTTTTGATGGAAAAGTTAGTCATCCGAAAATATTGAGGTCAGGACTGGATTTCATCTTTTTTTTCAGTTTCCGTTCGTCTATAGAGCGTACAGAGGTTTAAATGCAGAGAAAGCTTTCAAGGAGGAGCAAAGATCCGTTGTACAGTATGATTTATAAAGAAAATATTTGTAGTTCTTTCATGCAATCCTTTTTGGATATAAATGTATTTATTGATAGTTTGAGCTAGTGTGTAATTACTGAAAATTGCTTTTTTTTTTCTCAACTTTCTTGCATGAATTTTAAAAAAATAGCTTTCAAAGATAATTTTTTATAAAAAATTGTTTTTTATCCCTTCGGTAGGCGCGCTTCAAAAAGTTCCATACATAGGCGCGTGGAATCTCTCAGGTGCATCACCTCATACTTATATTTGAAGTTGTTTTAATCATTTTATGGGTGAGTTTTGACAAAAAATATTTGACATAAAATAATATTTAAAATAGAATCAGGAATTGAGATATTTATACGAAAAAACATCAGAAAGATAACGGTTTGTTTCCATCGTATCACCACTGCTTACATTTTAAGATGTCTTGTTGCAGTCTTCACGAATCACCTTACAATGTTCAATGGACATGGATTTTTCGTATAATGCATTTCAAAATTATAAATACTTTCGTGTTAAACTGAAAACTACACTAGTTTACAAAAAGAAAAAAAAATCAAAATTGACAAAACAGTGCAAAGTAAGAAAACTGACGTTGTTGGGCGCGCTGCATCTATTAGGTTACATGACCCCTGCGATCTGAAATATGAAGAAATTGCCCTCGTCCTTGACACTGAATCCTAGGGTGAGCGACAAAAGACAGATAAAAGAAGGATGGTCGTGTTCCAACCCACCGTATGGACACAGCATCGAAACTGCTTTTATTATTCATCTGAGAGATTGGAACGCCTACCGGTGGATTGAATTTGTCCTTGAAAAATTGGTATAGTGCAAACCTCGTTAGCATTTCTTAATCACTCTCTATGGGATCACTTACTCTCAAGACTTGGCTTTAGAAATCTAGTAGAGAGATTTTGTTAAGTTATATATCCTTTTATTGTTGGTGATAGAATTAGAATATTTTCTTCTGAAATTAAATATAACAACGTTGATTAAGTATATTTAATAGTAAGAGCTTCGAATAATTATATTTTAATTTTTCTTTAAAATGTATGTTATTTTAGATTTTAAAGTTCATGTAGTTTACATTCACATAAAGATGCATCCATCTTATGATTCACCTGTTACATACATACTATTTCTTCTATTAAATTCAATTGATTTCGCAGAATGAAAATACTTAAGTGGGTGTTAATCAGAAGGGATATTTTGATGAAGTAAAAATAACTCAAAACTAATGTTTCTTCTTGTATTTTGTTTCTTAGAAGTATGATTTCTCATCAAAAAGCCATTTTATTTATTGAGCATGTTTACATGTTTGAGTTTTTTTAATATCAAAAAAATCATTACGTCAATAAGTTTGAAATAGCAAATAAATTATATATAATTAACAAATGATTGTAATTGGTTTAAATTACCAGTTCTTAAACTGTGATTCGCAGACTATTGAGTTCAAGGGGCTCATGAAGGTCGCTCGTCTAAAGTTAAGATTTCCCTCTTTTACACACTCTGAAAGGCCTCGTGAAAAAATTGAATGATGTCTCATCCTAAACTAGATCACTGAATTGTACCCCCAAAAATAATTAATAGAACATTTATTTCGATCAAGAATAATAATTCAGTTTTTTTTTTAATTATTTGCAACTGCATAGCCATTACTAAAACGTAATATTATAAGAAATATATACACTGCTGGCCACCGTAAATGCGACTACAAGAAAGACAAGAGATAGCACAACAAAATTTATTTTGCAGATAACATGTTGACCAAGTATCAAATGATTAAATTTATAGACTTCTGTGAAGTGTGATTCCTGCCAGAATCAGTAGCCAGAATAGCCGCCATTGTTGGAGATCACCGCTGCCACACGCCTCGGCATTGATTCAAAGAGACTTTGGATGTGTTCTTGGGGTACAGCAGACCAAGCAGCTTCCACACGTTGCCAAAGTTGATCTGGTGTGGCAGCTGGGGGGTGTAATCTGGGTCATTCGTTGAGCAACCATGGACCACATGTTTTCTATCAGCAAAAGATCCGGAGAGCGAGCCGGCCAGGGAAGCAGTTCAATCTGGTGATTGACGAAGAACCTTTGGACAATGCGTGCCACGTGTGGTCCCGCATTATCCTGCTGAAGGTAAGGAAGGACATCTGGCTCCAACACCTCGGAGATGTAGCGCTGGGTGTTTAAAGCACCGACAATGCGTACTAGAGGAGTGCGAGAGTGATGTCGAAAATACCACCCCATACCATAATACCTGGTGCAGAACCAGTGTGGCGGTGCATAACGCAGCTGTTCAGAATCCTTTCTCCACGGTGTCTCCAGACTCGAATCCGACCATCGTGGTGTTGCAGACAGATTCGTGACTCGTCAGTAAAGACAACTTCATTCCATTCTGCGACCTACATCCTTCTTTCATTGCACCATTGGCGGCGGAGACGTCTGTGGTTCTGCGTCAAGGGTAGACCAAGCAATGGACGTCTTGAGGAAAGACCACTCTGCTGTAAACGGCGTCGAATGGTACGCGCAGACACTGAATGATGCGTTACAGACTCAATGTGCTGTGCTATGGTTCATGATGTGACTGAGCGATTAGTCACTGCCATGCGCACAATTTACCTGTCCTCACGTGAAGTGGTGCACTGAGGTGGATGCGATCGACCACATCGGTCCGTCGTACCCTCCTGCATCCAACGGTCACATATCCGCATTACAGTTGTTTGGTTTCGCCCAACACGCGACTACCGATTTCCCTGAAAGATAATCCACAATCTCGGTAAGCCACTATCCTTCCTCTGTTGAACTCGGATACTTGATCAAAAGCTGATCGCTGTTTTCTACGAGACATAACTGATCGTTTTTTGAAAAATCCACAAGAAAAACACAATTGCCGAACTTGAAATCGTGGAAATCTCCAAGCCTTAAATAGCGCTTTGAGGTGGCGCCATAGGCGTGCGTGATGTGTGTCTGCGCTGAAATTTTTATCATTTGCATATCTCACCTCCGCTAATGCATGTTGTAAATTTCATGTTATTTGCGTGCTTCCTTCAGGGTGTTGCATTTACGGTGGCCAGCAGTGTAGTATAGAAACACACGTGTAAATATTAAGAACTGAATTTACATAGCGAGCCAATACGATTACAATTGCATCCATACCGCTTTTCTAATCGAATTGCGCCTGTATTATTTATTTATTTGTAACTAGTATTTTGTAATATTTTATATGTATTTGTAATCATATTTATACTGCTTTCTTAAAGGAAGAAAAAGATGGGCTAAATAAGTCTATATAAAAAGCAAAGTCTGTCTTTGTACTATTTAGAAACCATTAAATCACTTAGCATAGCATTTCTCAAAATGTGGCTAGTGGCCTCTTAATGGGACGGGAAAACTCTACCAACATATTGAAAAGCCGATATCAAAAGATGATTAAAACATTATTAATTCACTGAAAGCAATAAAAAAATTTAGACTGACATTATAAAAAATAATATACAAAGTTACACACTGATACATATATAAGGGGACTAATGTAATATGGACTAATATAAGGGGGTGACCCAATGTAATAAAGGGACACTCGGGGAATGGGTTCTTAATTAAGCTCACAAGTTAATTAAAAACACGATTTTTTTCAAAACAAACATATACATACATAACTAGAGAACTAACACTTAGAATAGAATTGCAAGGGATCGGAGCGCACATGCTCGCACATCCTTACAGTTCCCAAGCTTGGCCATTACTGAAGATTGTTCTTCCACTAGAAGGCGTGAAAGTCTTTCTACTCTTAATATGGGAGTTTTCTAAGCAGCGGGAGGTTACACACTTATAAATGTATCAGTACTGCACAATATTTTTTATAATTAATATAACAATACTAAGTTAAGAAGAAGTTTATTAATTACCAGTGACCCCATGGGATTGCTATACATAAAATTATTACACAAATTTACACTTATCTTGATAATTGGTACGGTTTATGATTAATCCCTTAACTGCCGAAAAAAAGTTACGCGATTCGCTCCCCAACGCCAACTGTTTTCCACGTAGGCGCGTATGTGACGTACAGGAAGGGGGGTAGGGAGAAAAGGAATAAATAAGCAAATAATTTGAAATAAGTAAATATTTCTCAAGCATATTGTCAAGGTACATTTATTGCAAACCAAAGCCTTCAGAATAATATTATGTAAAGCGGTGCACAGAAAAGATCGTACTATAAAAAAACGTATATATACGTCCAAGGTGATTAACACTTTTGCTGAGTGATATGTTTACATACGATTATGGCAATTAAGAGATTTAAGCCGCATAGTAGCTTTAGCGCGTCACTGTGTAACATTAATGAGTTCAATACATTGCTATTGTATGGGCGTGATGAAAACGTTGATTAAATATTAAGTCGCAAATAATGAAACTTTAACAAGCATTGACTTAGCCATTTGTTGGGAGTCAGGGAGAGGAGAGCGTCCGCGAGGTCAGGCTGATACATAAAGGAGGGTTGTGGGGATTAAAAGTTTAAAAACCACGGAACATCGTTCGTCCTAATTTTTTTCTCTAACGAGGCTACAGTTTGGTATTTCTAACTTTGCAGACCTAGTACATTCCCCAAGAGCTAGTACCACTTTTTAGTGTGGCACCATATAAGAGATACCAATTTCTGCAAGTAATTTTGAAGCCCAGTTTCCTCTTCAGAGGGAGGCACCTGAGCTGCTCTGCCGATGCGAAATTTGATTTTTAGAAGAATTTAATTTTGCCGAGAACATCCAAGTTAAACGGACACTCAAGGGATTTTTTACATGCCGCATAATCATATGATATGGACGCAATCGATTTTCTGCATCATGAAAAACCACCGACTTGAGCCGGGTTTGAACCCACATCCATAGGGGCAGAAGATCAGCGACAAACAAACTACGCCACCCAGCCGGCGTCCTAAATATATATAATTCTATTTAAAATAACCGTAAGAACCTTCTTAAACGTAGTAAATATGCCTTAGTCAATAAATACCTTTCATTTATATGATACATTGCTTAGTTACTTTACCTAATCATTAATTCAATATCTATGGTATTTTCATATCATTAATAAAAAATCAATAAATGTATTTCAGTACATTTAATCAATTAATTTTTACTCATTTACAACAGCTAAGTACAGAGTATTTTAACTAAGTATTACGAACATAAGTTAAGCTTAAAACATTTAGTAAACAACTTAATACCCCAACGTGTCAAATGCCGTTTAGTCGAAAGTTTGACATACTATCAGGATAAAGTACAAGAGTAAACATGGACAAAACTCAAACTAATTTGGAATTACATTTGTTATTTAAGGTCAATAGACAAAGCAACCTAACAAACACGTACTAAAAGATTATCGCTTTCAGATGTCATTGCAGGGTTTTACGTAAGCTGCCTTTGTCACGAACTCACAATAAAAGTGTAGACTATCATTATCCAAGCAAATTGCAGTTTTGCGTTTTTTGTTTCCATTGAAATTTTTACAAAAAAAAATTACAGAATAACTCATTTTGTTTTATCAGTAAAATTACCATTTTATGACGATTTGGATCCTGTTCAAGTGTAAACTAAACAGAATTGTTCTTTCAAAGCATACTTATGCAGATAAACAGAATGACATGGAATTTCTTTTTTCGTGAGTTAATGTTCGAGTTTCGTAGGCATCTCTTAATATGAACTAACATATCATGTGGTTTCGATGCATTTTATAAAGGTTGTGAGCACTTGTAATTTGGTAATTATTACCGATGTGAATTGAATATTTAGTGCAATTTCTCAAATTTGTTTTGCCAGTAAGTTCAAGTGCACTAAAAACACTTTTATACACACAAATGTATGTGTTCCTTTTAACACATACACAGGGAATATATTATTATGGAGACTTGGTATCCTTTGAACAATTTTTTTAAATTTATGTAATTAAAACTTTTATTTTAACATTCCATGTAATGTTTCTATTCAAGAAAAGAATACGAGATGAATTTTTCTCATAGTACTCACACAATTTTAAAAATTTAAATTTCTTGAGGAAAATTTGGAAAATTTTAAAATTTTACTCCTTTTGTAGTTACTATATTTTTGACCTGACTTTTTTTTGTAATAATCTTAAGGATGCTCTAAACAACATTAGGGATCTGTTTTACATTAACTTAATTAGTTTCGGAGAAAAAAATAAAATGTTGATATGCATGCTGAAATTCAACTAAAAAACCAATATCTCCTTCATTTTAATTCTTAAAAAAGCATTCAGTTTTCAGCAAAATGAATAACCAATTTTGTTATACGTTTTATATATCACACACAGAAAAAAAATTGCAATTTATTGGTAAATAATTGTGGAAGGAGTAGCTTTTTGAGGGCACTTGTATCAAAAAACAGAAACGAAAAACCACATAAATGTTTATAATTTTAAAGAAATAATTATAATAAGATTAAATAAACTTGAAATACTAGTTTAAGACATTATTATATATTTTTCTTTAAAGTAATTAAATGTTTGTACTTTTTCAACCCATGCATTTTTATAAATGAGCAATTTTAAGAAAGTATTAATTGTACAAGAAAATTCAAGAAAATGATGCAATTTTTTTTTCTGTCGTGACAGAAATTTTAGTTTTTTTTCATCACATAATATTGAAGTATTATATTTTTATGAAAAGCATATGAGGAATAAGAAATGAAATTATAAAATCTTTCATATAAAATTCCTTAATTCAAAAAATTTGCATGCACACATTTCACAAAGAACAGACATTACATTTTTGTAATGTCTCGGTAATACTCTGCGTTATATATATAACATCTTTTTTTTATAATTATTATTTCTTTTTTAAAATAGAGGGGTTTTTTTTATAAAAATGCTTTTTTTAGCTTTTTTTTAAAAAAAAAACGAAGGGTAGTCGAATTACCTTATTTGTTAATTAAAATTTGTTTCATGAAGTTTTATCCAACTTCTAACTTTCTGAGGTGCAAAATTGATATGCTAATCGAAAGATAATAATGCAAAGAATAATATTAAATAAAAATAAACGATAGAGCTCATTTATTTTGGGGGTACCAAATCTTCTTAAAGTTTTAATCTGAAATGATGGATATAAAATAAATTATATACATTGGAATTCAAAATAAAAATCGCTATGGGAGTTGCAACAAAGGTCCCATCGTTTTGGCCTCAATTATATGCTTTCGCTGTAGAAAAATCGTGGTTTATTCTCAAGGAAATCATGCATAGTTTCATTCACCTCATTGTCCGAATGGAAGCGTAATGCTCTGTTAATGAAAACGAGTGTAAAGATTTTCAGGGAGATAAATCCGGACTTTATGACGCGTGTTCTAACACTCTTCAACGGAATTTTTTAAGTCTGTTTGGGTTTCACAGGAGATGTTTGGGCTGCCATTGGCATCGAGATCAGATATCATTTGCCGCCCCTCATTAAATTTTTGCACCATTAGTTCAAACTAAGCAGGTTTAACGAGCCTATCCGAGAATTTCCCACTAATCCTTATGAGGTAAAATTATTCTTTTTAACAGTAAGTTCTGTTGAAAACGTTTCCTTCGAAGAAGAAGATGGAATTTAGTTTAATGACTTTTTAATTTAAGCGTTGGTATTTGTGTACGCGATGATGGTTGATAGTTGGAGATTAAAAGTGATAAAATTATGATCAAAACTTACGACCGGATGTCGTTTTGTTTTGCAAGATATTTACAGAGAATTGAATCGTAGGAGTCAAGAGTGTTCCAAGAGTAAGTTAAGTAAACTTTAATTATATGTTAGTAGCCTTAAGCCTCTGCGATTGCTCTTACGGTTATTTATTAAGAGCTTTCCTACCTTTAGTTGTGTTGATTAAGTAAAAGGGATAAATAAAATTGCTTTTAAAACCTGCTATGCCTTTGGGGGCAGATCTTTGCTCGAACCCCCAAACACCAGCAGCCCAAAGTTGGTTGTTATATAGTGCTTGCCATATACTGCCCCCATTCGCTGATATATTCCCGCATTCAGCTCACCGTCCACAATCAGGAACCATACCACCCCTCAATGTTTCGGTATGGATTCATCCATAAATAGCACGATTTTTTTTTTTGTCTATTTCTTCTACCACGAACAGGTTTCATTATTGCGCGTCGTATGCGGGGTCTACTCCTCCTACCTCTCTTTACATATATATTCAGTGGCGCTGCTGTACCTACATTCCTTCTGACGCAACTGTAGGTGTCCAATTTTCATTTAGGCAACCCTTATAACATAACAATTGTTCTCTTAAAACATTCCCTTAGTTCAGATATGACCCTGGTAGCATATAGGTAAAGGTCATGGACTCTGGCTGGCGTGTGATGAGTTCCAGCCTAGTGCCGCTGAAGACCGCACGTTAAATCTTTCGAGGTTCAAACATCCTCCCATTGGTGTGGTGTGCAAGTTAGGAAAAGGAGGGGGTGAGCTTTGGTGGCATTCTCGTCATTTGGCCATGGTTCCAAATTTCGAGGTCCGTCACCAATAGCCCTCGTGGAACTTCATAGTAGGACATTAATTTTCACTCACTTACCCTTGTAAAGAATGGGAGGATTTTCTGTCTGCTTTATTTATTTGCTCTTAGAGAATAGGCATAGAATGGCCACACTACGGATGCTTAAGATAAATTAAATAAATTTGATTTCTATTAATATATTTTCTTCATGAGAATGTTATAAATATATACATACATGCATAGCTTCATATATGGAGAGATAATTTTAAAATAGATATACGTATATAGAGAATATATATAGAGAGAATAGTTCCTTTTTGTTTAATTTATTAGATTTTAAAAATCTTGAATTATAATCATAGACACGCCATCATTATTCAATGAAAATAATTCGTTCTGGAATCAACTGATAAGGATAAATAATAAGGATGAAGAGAAATTTGTTTCTAAGTAAAACATTTATTTTCTTTAGAAAATTAACTCTCAGAGCTACGTTATATCTGGCGTAACTCAAAAGTGCATTGTATTTAAATACCACACATTTAATTCAATATAATGCATTGAAAAATATTTTGGAAAACTTTTTTCAACAGAAATTCTTTTGCATTTATCAAGATCATAGAAAACTCTATTGCTTTAAAAATGTTCTCAATAGAAGCACATCAGTTTGTGACAGGCGATTGATGGTTGACTTGTAAAGACAAGAGAAAAGTATGTTTCTCGTATGCTTTTTTGGTTTTCATGGATGTTTGTACTTGAAACTACTACTCTTGTTCAACTGTAGTTATTTTTATTAGTTTAAATCTCTGTTTAGGTTCTATTCTTTTTTCTGCCTTTTATTACGAAAATTTATTGGCATGCTTATTGAGTATTCACACCTTATTTTTCATTAATTACATTCAGTGTTATAAAAGTACATAAAAACAAAAATGCATTAAAATGCTCAATGCAAAATAGCTACTTTTCCATTATTTTTAACGTCATATATAAGACAGTTATTTTAAACTTAATCGCAAGAATATGGTGTTTTGTATCCACACATGAACGAATAATGAATTTAATCAATCCTTCTAAAATATCTTATTTTTGTTTTATTCCCAATGGATCATTTGGATGGATCGCTTAGTAATTTCAATTATGCTATTGAAAGGCCTGGGAGTTTCAATAATCAGTCTTTTTTAAAGTTATAGTTGCATAATTCCCTACATTATATTTTAAAGAAAATCAATCTGTACTGTTTGATAATTTAATAGAATTGCGGGATTTTATACAGGACAGTTTTTTAAAAATTGCTGATTAAAATTTCCCTGTAATTGAAATAATTTAATTACTAAATCCTTTCAATCTCGTTCAGTGCAGTTGAAGAACTTTACGAGTCTATTAGTCTGAGTTATACCTATCAACTTGCAAAGAACATCGTCACTTTCTTGAAAACGTCAACAAAAACACGAATTTACAATGAGAACAGACCGATTACAGTTGTCAAACTCTATGTAGATAGTTTGACAACTGTAATACTCTCATTCTGAGAGGAAATATTAGTAGAATTCATCTGTGTATTAATCATTTCAGTAAACAATAGACAAAGGATAGATAATTTCACAAATCTGAATATATAATAATTCTGAATCCACGTATGCGCTTGTGTGTGTGTTAGATATTACTTATCATTAGACTTCACATTCTATACACAAGTGATGCCTAGAAAGGATATTTGGGAATTATAGAATCAAACAGATGACTGGCAAGTGAATGCATCCTGATTTGAATTACAGTAATAAGGATTCTCAAGTACATACAAATAATTTATTAAGGATACGGAAACTCAATTGTTAATTTGTAATTTTATTTTTGTTAATCGTGTGTGTATTCATTGGAAAGCATCTAATTGCTTACTTTTCAGCATTTCAATTCTCTTAGAATATATGTTTCATCAATATCACTGCAATGGCCTATTTCTAATGAAGCTTATCTTTCCGAGTCGTCTGCAACAATATTGATATCTAAAAATTAAATCTTTATTTAAAGGGCACTTTTGTTTCATAGAAGTAAACAGTTGTGTCTCTCAATAATTATTCATGAGTTATCTATAATATCATAGTTTTATGAGTTATCATAAAACCTTAACACGAAATATCGATTAACACAAAGTAATACAACTGTCCCGACAAGCTATTCATTTTTCTCTTAACACGAAACGAATATTGCTTAACAGGAAAATATTTCCCTACTGGGAATGAACAAAATATAGAGAGCACCTGATGTGTTGGAATGCCCTACTGTATCATCGGAATAATTCGTTGAAGAAGTTGATGACAATGTGTGTACATCCACGATTATGGTAGACAAACAGATTTTCGAGTTTTTTCACAGCGCAAAAAATATCATTCATTCAGACTCCTACAAAGAGAATGAAATGAATAATGCAGCTTCTGTTCCCTCATCATCCCAAATGAGAAACATCATGAAAAATATGGACAGTTATTTAGACGCACATTCCAATGGTGAAAAGAATAGCAAAATGGATGTCATCGATAAATTTTTGACAATATGACGCTAAAAAAGAAAATGCAAGGAAAAATATAAGATTATGTTCCAAAAATTCAATAAATAATTTGCTTTCGAAAAAATTTGGAAATTTTGTATTAAAATTATTTTAGTTCTTGTGGATGTTTTTGTGTTAGTGATTGTTTTTAAATATATGCATTTATACAAATCTATGTGGACAAAATAAACTATAATAAACTAAATTTTGTTAATATGTGTTTTTTTTTCAATATCCTGTAACATGAAATTCATTTAACATGAAAAAATATTTCAGTCTCTTAAATTTCGTGTTAAGCAATTTTCTACATAGTATTATATACAGATCCCTGATTACAATCGTTGAGGAATTTGATATCAACTAAGGAGTCATCTTCGTAACTTAACCATGATTCAACATTACAAGGTTTGTTACCACTAACTCTCGTTTTGAATTTTAGTGCAACGTTTATGAACACTTACACTCTTGAGGAAGATACAGGCAGTTAGCAAAATATTAACGTGCTGTTACTTAAATTACTGATGATTTTTACTCATAAAAGTGATCCAAATACATCTTTTAAACTTGTCAAAATCACTTGTGAATAAAAAAAAACAAATATTATATATAAGATAAAACGGAATGTAATTTGATAACCTATTTAGAAGTTGAATTGAGTTTCTGAAGCTCTTTTAGGACTCGAATTTCCATATATATGTTATTCCTTTAAGACTCCAAATATTTTTATCTTTAAATATTAAATTTCCTCGTTATTAACTCTATATTGACTTCAATGACACTGGAAAAAAATAATAAAAACATTTTCGCTCTGCCCCTGAAACGTAGTCGGGGTACACGCATGATTATGCGGGTTCGGCTTTACCTGTGAAATTTTTCGAGTTATATATTCTTTAGTTCTTAGTTGATAGAAGAAACAAATTTAATTCAAATGAAATTCGTACAAATAAGGGATTTATTGATGAATAATTAATTCTTTTATTAACCGTGAAATAATTCTTTTATTGTTTATTTACTGATTATGATGCATTTACTGTGAACGTCTAAAACTTGTCTTTGTTTTTGACAAGTATATATAAACATTGCATTTTTCACAACCTGTTTACGAACTACTTTCGCAGTTGTCAAATCTACACTTACAAGAACTTGAAATGTCATCAAGACATCAAACATCGCTGTACATGTCTTGCAATTTATCCCAGCATGTCCTTTTAGAAGGCGGATTATAATATTTCGATCTTTTTTGCGGGAGGAATTCCACCACTGTTATCTTCATCATCAGTTAAATTATTTTTCCTAGTAAGTGGATATGCTGCTAAAACGCTTCAGCTTTATCTGACTTAAATTTTAAGCGATAATTTAAAAAAAAATTTTGGGGGGGGGGGATATTATTTGATACTGTCATTTTGTTTGTAATGAATCCAATAATTTGCTACAGCTAAAACAATGAAATAAACGCGTTCAAGAGACTTTGACGGTAAAGGCATATAAAATAGTCTTTCCATTTCAAATATCTCCATGTTTTTCTTCATTGCTCTCATCTAAACTTGATTCTTCATCCAGTATACGTGGTGCAAATGTTTTGTCCACAGCATAGCCATTATCCAAAAGATCCCTAAGTTCAGGATCTGATTTTTTCACTACGCAAAATTTCTTTATTTGTGAGGATTATGGGATAAAAGTATAGTACACTCATGTCCATAAATTAAGGATAATTCAGAATCACACAGAAATTGAACTCTAAAATAAAAATTTCACCTGTAGAATTATCACACACATCTTGAAGAAGAATATGCAAATTACAGGAAACCACCAGATGGCGCGGTTAGTACGTATGATGAGTGTGTAAGAGAGGGGTATTTAAGGAATGGTAGCAAAGGAGTAAAATTGTTCACAAGCGCTTTAATAGCCTTTTAGTGAAATAACCGCATAGTTGTGGCTCAAAGGAAGCATTTGGATGATTTTTTACGTGGTAGTATTATCGGACGGCTGGAATGTGGATGGACCCAGCTGGAAGTATCCGAGGAACTTGGAATCGCCCAGAGTGTCATCTCCAGGCTTTGGCAACGATTCCAAGATGATGGTAATGTGAGTAGATGTTACAGCACAAGTCGCCCCCGAGTTACAACGCCGAATGAGGACCGGTATTTGGCAGTTACTGCCAAAAGAAACAGACGGAGCACAACATCAGACCTATCTCGTCAGCTCTCTTCAGCTACCGGTACGACAGTTTCAAGTCAGACCGTCTACAGACGCTTAGGGCACATTGGTCTATATGCTCGCAGGCCTGTCAGATGTGTTCCCCTTACCGCAACTCACTGTCGTCTGCGAATAACCTGGAGTAGATAGTGTGCATTGTGGACACCGCAACAGTCAGTTGTCTTGTGTGATGTTTTCCGACGAGACCAGGTTTAGTTTGCAGTCTGATTCTCGCCGGACTTTCATATGGAGAGCGCCAGGTACCCGTTACCACCAAGAGAACACTATTAAACGACACCGTTACGGTGGTGCAGGATGGCTCATTTGGGGCGGAATTATTCTTGGTTCCAGAACTGACCTGCATGTTCAGAGTGTAACGATGACAGGCTACATCTATCGGGATTTCATTCTTAAACAACATGTACGTTTGTTTCGGGGCGCCATGGGTGCTGAATTTCTGTTTATGGATAACAACGCCCGTCCTCACCGTGCAAACATTGTAGACGAATGCCTTCAATCGGAGGATATCACCCGTATGGATTGGCCAGCATACTCACCAGAATTGAATCCAATAGAGCATGTGTGGGATATGCTTGGCCGACGAATTGTGCCCATCAACCCCCTCTCACCTGTATACCGGAACTTCGGAGGACATTGCTTGATGAGTGGTTCAATATTCCCCATGATCAGATTGATAATTTGATACTCAGCATACGTAGGCGTTGTAAGGCCTGTATTGCATTGTCCGGGAGACATACTCCGTATTAACCATCATACTAACCAAGTTATACTGTTTTTTGTAAATAGGTTCTTTTTTAAAATTGGCTCCAGGGAGTAAAAATCGCAATTTTTATTAATTATGTCAAACATATAGCATCTTTTTTGCTCTTTACCTTTTGTTTAATAAATAGACTTTACAAATAAGTCAAATTTGTTTTGTTTCTTTTTCTTTCTTTGCCTGAACTTCATTAGCCTTAATTTATGGACATGAGTGTATTTAAAGAAATATAATAAAATGTATCACAAAATTTTATTAGTTACAAAAAATTTTAAAAAATTAGGTCTCTCTTTACCAACTCCCACCAGAAAACCCAAATTTTTTTCCAGGGGGGAGGAGGAATAGATATGTGAGGATGCAGATACCTGTATAGAGGATGAAAATGCCATATCCCTCAACAAATGTATAAAAGAGAAAGTAATTGCAAAAATGAGCTAAAGAAAATATGACTCATCATAGCAACCCCTAAGAAAATATGATACTTATTATATTATTATATATTTCGTTTTTATTTAGGAATCCATCAAAATTATTGAAAAAGAAAAGAAAACTCATATGGCAAGCACACCTACCTTTACAACTTAAGTGCCCCAAGTAACATTCAAGTCGCACGATCGGGTGGGTAATGAAATCCTGAGTCCGAAAACCAACATTAACAGAGTATAGTTAATATTTTTTACTGTTTTACAATTATTTAATCATTAAGACAAAAAGCGTATCTAAACAATTAGAAATATATTGATAATTACCTTTTACGACAGATAAAATAAAGACGCATTTTTGTTGTATTTGTAAGCAAAGCTTGATTTCCAGCTGAAAGTAAAACATGAAATACAACCACCATATGTTGATAAAAAGTGATACTTTATACCAGAGGTGGGGAACCTGCGGCCTCCGCGAGGTTCTTGTGCGGTCCTTTGCCACCTAGTACAAAATGGTAGAGTTCGTTTCAAAACAACTATTGTACATCAACGCCATGACAGTTGCGCGAAAAATCCCGCCAAAGACTGAAAATTCCACAAATTTCTTTACTGAAAATTAAACAATGTTTATGTAATTTACATATCTAAAAGAAACGAATAATGTTCTATGTAATATTTATTTGAAAATAAATTAAAATTACAAAATACTATTTACAAATTTGTTGGTTTCAGATCTCCCATTTGAGTGTCACACCTTGCTTTGGCTTCTCTGACTCGCATCTCTCAACGCTTCCCTGTTGCGATCTTCAGCAAACTGTAGTTAACAGTGCGTGCTTAAAACAGTTACACGGCTTATAACAGTTGTTGAAGATATTATTTGATATTCGTTTTTTTATCCATCATGTCAAATAGTAAGAGAAGAAAATTAGGTGATGAAAACAGAACATTTAATGTAGAATGGGAGTTAGATTTTTTCTTTACTGCTGAGAAAGATAAAATGATGTGTTTGTTGTGCAATACAGTTTTAAATACTTTAAAAAAAGCGAATGCAAATAAACACTATTTGACTCATAAAGAACATAAATATTTCGCTTTAGAAGGTGAATCACGAAAAGCTGCACTTCGAAAGTTGAAAAATGAGAAGTATCATCAGCAGGCATCTTTTAGTGCCTTTGTAAATCAAAATTCCGCTGCAGTTGCTGTTACGTATAAAATAGCACATATAATTGGAAAAAGGGGCAAACCATTTAGTGACATTGAAATAATTAAAGAATGTATTGTTGAAGCAGTGAGTATGTTAGATCCAAGAAATGTCGACAAATACAAACAATTACCTCTTTCAAGAAGAACTGTAACAGATCGACAGCACGAATTAGCGCAAAATGTAACAGAGCAACTTCATACAATTATACAAAATGAAGATGTTTATTTTTCAATTGCTTTAGATGAAAGCACTGATAAAACAGATTCGGCACAAGTTTTATATTTTATTCGTGCTATAACTAAAGATTTTCAATGTTACGAAGAACTACTTACGTTGGGTACACTAACTGGAAGAACTCGCGAAGCCGATATTTTCGAAAACTTCATAGAAGTATGTAATAAATTACAATTGAATGTCAGTAATTTAGTCAGTGTCTTACCGATGCGCACCTTCCATGAGAGGCAAAAAGAAGGATTCGTTGCTTTGTTAAAAAAGGAAAACTTAAACTTGAAAAAATTGATATCATTTCACTGCATTTGCATCAGCAAAATCTTTGCCAAAATCTACCATTTTGCAAGACACTCTGGATAGAACCATTGCCATTGTCAACTATATTCGCCTAAATGCAATGCGTCATCGTGAATTTCGGCAGATGCTCTCTTTAGATGAGGAAGTATAGTGTTGACCTACCATACTACTGCAAGGTTCGCTGGCTATCAACAGGTCAGGTTTTGATAAAAGTTTTGTCTTTACGACGACAAATTTTAAACTTTTATCAAGAACAAGGAAAAGAATGTGATCCATCAGATGAAGTATTTCTCAGAAACCTTGCATTTTTGTCTGATATGATGACAAAACAAAACAATTTAAATATTTGCCTGCAAGGTGAAACGAGGTATATTTATAAAATGTGGCAAAAGATCCAAGCGTTTAGAAAAAAATTATCATTTTTCAAAACATTGCTTTGTCGATCGGAAATATCTGCACAACACTTCCCGGAGCTAGCTAAAATGTTAAATGAGCAGAACTGGGAAAATAAAATATTCGATGAATATGTAGGTGTCTTGGATTGTTTAATAGAAGAGTATACTAAAAGATTTTCTGATTTTGACGAGCACACTCCTGCTATGAAACTGGCATTTGAACGACATTTAATAGATATATCCGAGGCTCCTGCAGAACTACAAATGGAGTTAATTGATTTAGGGGAAGATAGAGTATCATCAAGTCCCTTTTTAACGCTAAAAAGGATCCCATAGAAATCTGGAAAAATACTGTTGAATATCCATGCCTTCGAGAACATGCTCGCCGTTTACTTTCCTGCTTCGGAAGTACCTACTGTGGCGAGACAACATTTTCTCTCATGTCAAAAATAAAAACAAATTTAAGAACGCAAATTACAGATGCACATTTAGAGGATCAATTAAAGCTGTGTGTTACGAAGCTTGATCCAAATATACAATTACTGTCAAACAAAAAACAAAGCCAAATAAGTCACTAACTTAGTGAATAAAAAAATATTTTTTTATTTTTTTTTATAATATTTTTATATTATTTTATATGTATATTATATTTAAAACTTTGTAGTATTATATTTTATTTTTTCTATATAATGCAATAAATTGTTAAATCTATAGAAAAACTATAATAATTTCACAAAAGTCACTTTCTTAGGTCAATCAGCTTATGCGGCCTCTCTTATTGCTGCCTAATTTAAATGTGGCCTCTAATGGTAAAAAGGTTCCCCACCTCTGCTTTATACTCTCTCTCTCTCTCTCTCTCTGTGTGTGTGTGTGTGTGTGTGCAGACCCACTCAATTGTTCGATTCGGGCTTTTCTTACATACGACTTTCCACAAGCAAACATTTATAAGAATACTTAATTCCTTAGGGTATTTCGGGAGTGAGAGCCCGTATTTATCAAATACACTAGGCCTCTTGGGAAAGAAAAATAGTCCCTAGGATTTGTGATACCTAATCTTAATTAAAGTGGATGAGAATCTTCATTAAAAATATACTTTGAAATATATTATTAAGTATTCCTTAACCTCGAATACAGTTTTAAAAAAGGCAAGGTTCACAACATCTTTACTTTAAAGTTTAATCAATGTCTTTAAACTTTAAATATAAAGTACATTCTATTGTTATACATAGCTTAGTGTGTAACAGCATTTTTACTGTCCATAACTTGGCACTGACTTATGCATAGTTTTCATGATACTATTTAAATATTAGTTAACAGAATTTAAGCGATATTGAAAGTTGTACTAAGCAACATTCAGAACAACCTAGAAGACTTTGAAGCGATATTTTGTCACTCATTTCAACTCTTTAAAGTATGAATGCATGCAATAAATCAGTCTTAAAGCATTGAATTTATATTCAACTCTAACAAAAAGGCAACAATGGCATATGTCTGTTCATATGTATAAAATAGTTTCATATTCGTATTTATGTTTCACTGAGAATCTCCAACTTTCAACATGTAGCACAAGTTAAATAAAATTTGAAATAATTTTTTTAACAAAAAGTTTTTAAAATATGTCCATATTTTGAATTATTTAATATATTTTGTATATGTTATCGTCAAAGTGTATAATTCAGTTATTTCATAGAATAACTAGGTATTTCATGAAATAACTGGAGAAGTCAGTTAAAGTATATAATATATGATAAATTTCATACTTTACCTAATTTTTCTATGAAATAACTAGGTATTCTACGAAATAACTAAGGATAGACCATTAAAGAGAAAAATAAACAATTTCAAAGATATTTTATAAATTAGTTGATCATATATGAAAAGCTAAAATCACTCGAAAAATACATTTTATCTCTTTTGTAGATGAATAATTGGTAATTAATAAGGTAAAGCAGATAATATAATATATTGTTGCTCATATTGCTTACATTAGTTAAGCAAAAAGGGTAAAAAGAATATGCTGCAAAAATAGATTATATACGGAAATAGTATCAACAAAAATACATACTGGGAAGAAAAGCTGTTACTGCTTAAAAACATTGTGTAAACCTTTTAAGCAAAAATGTAAGAGAATATTAATTTAAATTTTATGAGATACCTTCATTTTAATATTCATTATTTATTAGAGCAAGGATTGCTGTGATGACTCTTTGGATTGGACTAATTATTTTTGAAACAAGCCCACTTTTTACCACTACACATTTTTTACACGAGCACGTTTTAAATCTATGTTCAGTATCGCTACTTTGAGCTGTTGCAACAGATTGAAGCATTGTATGAGTATTTTGAACTTCTTAAATAGAAATTAATTCTCGCTGACATATACTGAACTCATATCTAGAATACAAATGCCTTATTAGTCCATCTCTATTTCCTAATCGGAAAAAATCCTTCTTAAAGCAGCTAGAACCGATTCAAAGAACTTTCGAATGCCGTATTTCATACTAAAGATTAAGTAATCGTTATTCTATTGAATACCTTGTTAAACCATACAATTCAATAATTGTATATACTTTAACTGACTTGTTTAGTTATTTCGTGAAATATCAAGTTATTCTATGAAATAACGGATTTCCTACTTTAACGGTAACATATGTATAATTAAATAGTTTTTCTTTGTTGTAGCTTTCGTTCCATGTATAGCCTGGAAATCAGCAGACCGTTCAATATCCTTTAAGGTTTTGGATGCATCGTAGTGGAAGTGTTGTCACTTCAAAAAGTGATATCTACTACATTATTAATGGGTTTTTTTGGTGCCAATTTCATCCCCAATGATAATTGAAATCTTGTACTGTAAATTTATTCTTATTCCATATGCTTCGTCATATTTCCAGACAAGCGTGAAACAAATGCATGGGGAATGGGAGCATCTAGGTTCGAAATTCATCTCAATGAAGCTGACACTTCTTTGAAGGATAAATGAATAATTAACCGTTTCCCGCTACCTTTACTAGATACATGAGTGTCGCATTGGAGCACAGACATGTCAATGAAAAGATTTTGTTAGAGACCCATACATAAACATAGAAAAAAACTTCCTGAATGTTATGCATTCAAGAAGTAAAATATTTTTATTTTTTTGTTTTTGTTTTTTTACCGTATTTTTGATTTACAAATTTTGTTGCACTTCATTTTAAAATGTATATTATTATAATTACTGTTTTTGCAAAACATAATTTTTTTTATAAAAGCTCATTTAAGGCATGAATAAATGCTTTAAATAATTATTTTGCTCATAGCAATTGTTTTTTGGTTGCGTTGATTGAATGTGTTAAATATACAAAATTGCACTGATGTTTAAAGATTTATATTTCCATATTAAGGAAATATATATACATCGTAGTAAAATTATTTCTTTCAATAATGAAGGTTTAGCTATGTTAGTAAAAATAACATTATATTAGCAACCTCAGATGGATCGATTAAATGCTTATTATAGTCGTCATTGAAAAAACACATGATCTATTGGCGATGAGTGAACCCACTCTCTAAATTTTTGCATCATGCCTAAGAGAAGGCTTTGCAAATTGGTGAATTTAACGTACATCACTTCATCTAAATAGTTGTATTAGGACTTTAGATAGATAAAATGGAAACTGTACAACAAATATAAATTGATGTAACACCAAGATTCACAAATTACTACGGACAAAGTTTTAGAAATTAGAGATCTCAAAAGCGAAAAATAATGAAAATTATTATTTGTTATACTTAAGAAAATATAATATGTTCTACTGTTTTTTATAGAAAAGGATAGCTCGTCTCCTAAACAGAATTTATTATTAGAAGTATGTAAAAAATTGATAATAGTAATTTTTCAAAACATCATTTAATTTCAATTTAAATTAAGGTGATGTTTCCCAATAAATTAGACCTTATCGAAAACCAGGCACTAGAGTATTTTTTCATGATTTTTGTAATATATTCTAAAATTAAGCTTAGGTTATTATTGTTAAGCAAACGGGTTTCAAGTGTTGCAAGTGACGATTCGAAGTTCACATACAACACACGGATATATTTGATAACTCATTGAGTAGCCAGTAACTGAGTAGAATCCGTAATATTCAACATGCTCGTTGAATATGACAGATAATTAGTACTTGATTGAATAATAATTGAAAAGGGTCTAATATATTAATCCTCAACCAGGTTGACAATGGTCCGCAAAATTCTAACTTGCTGACTTGGAGGAGACTGTACTCGTAAGATAGTGAATCGATCCTAACATGAGCCAGTAGTAGTTGGCCTGATACATAATAATAAATACACATAATCAATTAATTATTTATTATTCTGTTAACATAGTATCAGAAGAATATCAAATCCATCGAGCAAATTTAGTTAATCAAAAGTGATTTATTTGTAATCCACCAAATGAGATGTGGTGGCTCTCCGATATGTTTCTTACTATAAGCGAATAATATGCACTTCTCAATAGCCATGCATGAGTTGTATCCTACTTCTCTGGAGTATTTTAATGGCTTCAAATATGATTTATTGTAATAATAAGTAAACACCTAGCGTAATTACCTCAGCAAATATTTACTGTATTTGACACAATATAAATGTTTTCTCACTATAACAATATGATTGTAATCATTATCTAAATGCCTTTCATGTCACTAAAATACTGCTCCTCTACATGTCACGTTTTCTATAATAGAAAATGGTACCATTTACTTAAAATTATTTTTAAAATTTTCTGTTTTAATCCATCCTTAATTACATCAAAGCAATTTCGTTTTTGCCGATTAGATATGATTTATCTCACTAAGCTTTGCTTTTAGTTTATGTTGACATAAACTAAGAGAATTAAAATTTGATACTAAACTAGAAGTAAAATTTTGTTCGAGTATTTTTAAATAAAGTCTAGATTTAAATTGAAAACGTCAGATGTGTGTTAAATGTGATACATTAAAATGAAAAAGATAAAAATAAAATTCCAATTTTAGTTGCGCATAAAAATCGTTTGGATTTTGTTATCACTTAGATGTAATCTGCCCATTAAATTTAAGGAGGGATATTTTACTATAGATAAGCCGTTAAGTGGTAAAAAAAAATTAATTCTCCTTAGATTAAAATAATTCTCTTTCTTTTGCATAAAATTGTAAGAATAAAGAGGTAACACTTAACTTTTTTTTGGAATTAATTTCTCCTGTATTGGAAAATCAGTCGAAAAGAGAATGATGACATTTATTCTTTAAATGCGTTTCTTGAAAAGGAAAAGTTAATTTGCTGTTGAATTTGGAAGATTAATTTAAAACTATCGAAGTTTTTGTTTGATTGAAATAGAATTATTGCAAGTATTAAATTATTTTAGTTTTTCTTTCATTTTAATATAATTTATTAATTAAATAAAATTATTGGAGTTAAATTATTTTTGCATATATACATAGTGTAAATAAGTTTAAAATAAGAATAAAACATGCATTCATATTTCTTAAAATAAAAATTTAAACAAGATTATTTATAAATTTTTGTCTTTTAAGAATTAAATTTTTACATTCTCTTTAAAGTTTTAATATAACATTATATTTATTTTATTGTTTTATATTGAGAAGTTCCTCTACAAAATTGTTTCTTAATTAGTGAATTTGATTTGAATTTCTTGTCATATTATAATTTATTTCCTTATTAATGGAGATGGGAGCTCTATACAAAATCTGCAGATCGCACTTAATTGTTTTTCATACAAGAACTTCTGATCGAGAAAATAAAAAAGCAAAATCATGTAATAACCAAATCCCCTGAAATATCTTAAGATATGTAGACACATGAAATCAATGGATAAATATTGCAATTTATCATAGCAATTCACAATAACTTATAACAAATTTTATGCCAATAATTATTCAGTTTGAGCCTTAAAATTATAAAATTAAAATAGTTCATTCCTTGAAATTTAAATTATTGGTCATAAATTGAAAATAATATATCCCTTCCGGAGAAAACATAAATAATTTTGCGTAAATGGTATCTATCTCTTAAAGAATAAAATTCTGGAATTCTATGTATCATACTTCAAGTTATTAAATAACTAATTAGTCAAATATGAAAACATATATGCTAATATCTCATTTGGCGTTAAAATTCATCAGAATTTATAAAATAACTTACAACATACATAAGACTTATAAAAATAGCAAATTTTGTAAATGAGCTATTTTAATTCATTAAAAATTAAAACGAAACGATTCTTAAACAGTTAAACAAAATTTAATAAAAATGAAGGCATGTGAAAAATTTCTTTAAGTGTATAATTTTGAAAAATAAAAATATATAAATTTCTAAAACAATCCCGAATGTCTTGAAATAGTTGCCTTTTTATCTTTCCTAAGTAACTTCATTCGTCAATTAACATTTGCGTTAGGTTCTCTACAACTTTTGTATTTTCCGATGACAGCAATATAAATAGCACTTTAATACATTCAAATTAAGTTCAAGACTGAAATAAGCTAATGCAGTTATATTAAGCTGGAAATATATATTTGAATCATTTAATACATATAAATTTTTTAAAATAATACTATTGTAGTTGTATATCCCGGTGCAATTTAAATGCGTTAATTGATGATGAATTAAAATTCTAAAGTTCTAGAAATAAAATTAAACAAGAAACCTCTAAAGCAACAGTTTTCTAACACATTGTATGAAACCTTTGCCAAATATTAATATTTTTTACATGTAAACATTTTGTATGAAAGTGTTAAATGGTATATCAATTATAACTCTATATTCCCCTTACATTGTACGAACAGAAATTATTTTCCATTAGAATTAATGAGTAATAAAGCAATACAATATTTGTTGCTTTAAGAATTATCAAGGGAATTTACTGTATTCTAAAGCCTTTCGAGAATATTTAGAATCATGTTTTTTTAATTATAATTATTTTCATAGTTATACAAAAAAAATGTGTTACAAAAGCTACTAATTAAGAACACTAATATGCAATTTTCAGTTATTGAAAAAAAATATTTTTTATTGGTAGGAACATATAACTGGATCATTGGCTGAGTTATTTTATCATAAGAAAGGCATTTTTTAATTGTCCAATTAGATATCATTTTCTATTAATTAATTGTCTAATTAGATATCATTTTCTATTAATTAGTTGTCTAAATAGATATCATTTTTTTAATTAATCACGAAATCTTTTTAATTATTTTACTAATCGTACATTGTTTTAAGGTTTTTTTACCAGCTAAAACGTGTTATCTTCCCCTCAGCTTAAAATTAAGACAGTTTGAAGCGTTGAGAAGAAATTTCCAGCGTTATAAAAAAAGTTATATTTAAAAAGAAAACTAACTTGATTTTGAGTGTCAAGTGATGTATATGATACGTGAAACATCATATATTTACTAAACATTATATATTAATATAATTATTTAAAAAAAGAAGTCAATTCGAGAAGCACAGTGGCTGAGTGGTTAGTGCATCGCGCTTCCACATCACAGGTTCGAGGTTCAAACCCCGGCCTGGGCAAGGTTGACTCAGCCTTTCATCCCTTCAGTGGGTCGATAAGATGAGTACCATGCTTGCTTGGGAAATTAACACTTGGGGTTTCGTGTTAGGCTGACCACCTGGCCGGAACATCAATGAGTATAATAATTGGGATGCATTAGGGGACCTTTAATAAATACTTTGGCAGAGAAGAACTCTTAGACATAACAGAGTGGATAATTTTTGTATTTTTAATTTTTATTTTTCATTGATTCTGGTTAATAAAAATTGCAAAAAAAAACATTTTAAATTAGCTTTAGTCATGATGTTAGTATAGAATTATATGTGAGTAATATTATATGTACTTTACAATTATATACACAACTTAATATATAGTATAATATAATACGAGATTTTTTATACTAAACTCATGTACATTATTTTATAATAGAACTATGAATAAATGCGAAATATTTTTGTCCATGATATTTAAGTTCAAGATAAAGTGAACACGTTTCGCTTAAAAAATATTATTATATACCGCTTTAGTTATTTGAATTTCAGAAAAATATAAAATATACAAAAACGATGAACTATACACAGTAACACATATACGAAAATTCCACAAAATTTACCTAAATAAATCACTTTTACACTTGTATGAACAACATTTTTTCTCGTGTGGAAAAAATCTAACCATAGTAACTGAGAAAACAAGCAGGAAATGAAAAAATCAAGCGTATTGCATTCTGTATATTAAAGCTTAAGTATTACTGCAAAATTCAAATTATACAAAAATTTAAAAGTGAGTCTTTGGCGTGCAATTGCGTAAACTATTTCTTTCCTTTAAAATTTCATTGAGTTTATTGAAGAAAAAATAATTCTGTTGATTCACATTACTGTTGTTACAAGAAAAAAATGAATTATGCATAATTTTCCATCATCATTAAATAACAACGAGAACTTTAATATTCTTACAGGCCTGATATTTCAAATTCTATTCTAAATCACAAAAATAACTGTTAAACAAAATTTTTTCTAACAAGTTCGTATTTGTTATTAGAAACTACTGAAAAACACAATTGAATATATTAGAATAAATTAGTAAAAGTATTATAAAAAAACACAAATAAATATTAAAGAGAGAAAAAATTATATTAAAGCATTTTAATATCTATATGTCTCTAAATTGTAGCTTTTGAATTTACAATTAGTCTTTATGCAGAAGACAAATCAATAAAATTATAAGATTGTAAAAAAAGTTTAAAAAAAACCTTTTTTAACATTATATTAAGATTATATATAATATAAGATATTAGTAAGTTACATAGAAGATATAAATAAATAAATACAAATTTTTTAAATTGTTGGAAAGGGAGAAATAATTAAATAATGAAAATTTTGTGAATCTAAATTTTATTTATAAATATTATATGAAAACTCTGAAATAAGAAGATGAATTTTATTAAATTTGTGATTCTCAACATGATATTGGATACGATGAGTTAATTTATTACCTTTTTGAATTTTCTATTAATTCATTAAATATATTTCTACGTCTGCTGTAAAAAAATTAAAAATGATTTTAAAATTAATGTACTTTTGAAAATATTTTCAAGTAATAACATTGTTCATTCATTTTAAAAGAAACAAATACCTAAACAAATGCCTAATGTTTCTGTCAAACATGAAAAATAGTTATTTTTTTTTCTTTTTCAGAGTTAGCATAACTTTAATGCCTACTTTAAAAGAAAGAATTAATTATTAATAGTATGAGACTTGCTCTTCCACTGTCATGTGCGCTTTTATTTAATTCTAAGAAAACTTAAAAAATAATTACCTAAAATGCCAAAAGTATCGCATTAAATTTTAAGCTTTTGAGGTTTTATGAAACAATTATTAGCAGATGCATAAGTTATTTGGAAATGAATTATTCGGCTGCATTTGGACGAATACATTTTATTCTATATTGCTAGAATATGTTTACTGATTTATTAAGTAAAATAACTCAGATTTTCAATCATTGAGATTCATTTGGTTGATAATTAATTTGGTAAATGGTTTGATTTATGCATTTTCCAGCATTAAGTCATTATAATGAGCAATTAGGCTTTCGGCAAAATATATTTGATAGTTTCTGCAAGCAGTTAGATATTTTGAACTGTATGAGAGTGTCTGATGATGAGTTTAATGGAATTAAAGTATCTCTCTATATTGACTTCAATTTCAGTTTCTCTCTAGAATGATATTTTTAAGATGTGTTACACAGTATTTTCTGATCCGCTTATTGATCTACACAGTGATTACTTCAATAATGTATAGTTGAAATAAGGAAATATTTAATAAAGAAGCTGATTTGATAGAAGTTTGTTCAGCTAAGGCAATTTAACCCATTTAATGCTAGGTAAATTTAGAGCGTCCTGCCCTGGGTGCCATGATTTTTTTTAAAAAAAAAACATGAAATTTTACAAAATATATTAATATTGAGTTACTGATATAATACTGTAATGGGATGTACAGCAATTTGTATTGAAAAAAAACCTAGGAAATAAGTCCTAGCTGGCGTCACTGAAAACGTTTCCTGTGCTTATTGCCACTTACGACTAATCTCATTGTATTTTTATTTTCTATAAACATATTTATATACAAATATTTTCTTTTCATTTTGTATGATTATATAAGTGGATCATCTAACTTCATTTGGTGACAGTCAGATGTGTATTAATGTGGCAAATTTTTATACATATGTGCAATGATTATCACTGAAAAAACTCTGAACAGCCATCGCCTTATAGTTTATAAAGGGTTCTGAAGTAATAGATATGAACTGATAAGTGACAATTACAGAAGACCTCAGGAAAACAATCCGTTGGTACAAGCAAAGTGCTCTACTCTACTTCAAAATTTTCTTACAGAGTGCATACATGTTCAAAATCCTAAGAAATAGAGGGAATAAAAAGATGAGGGTACCGTCAGTTTAGGGAATCAATTATCATACTTTCATTTGATAGCGACGCCAGCAATGTAGGAG
Organism: Trichonephila clavata; assembly: GCA_019973975.1. Taxonomy (NCBI): domain Eukaryota; kingdom Metazoa; phylum Arthropoda; class Arachnida; order Araneae; family Nephilidae; genus Trichonephila; species Trichonephila clavata. The sequence continues at coordinate 27,276 of BMAO01024337.1, read as the reverse complement.
AAAGTATTAACTATAATACACAAACACATCTGATTTTTATACTTAGAATATCTTCCTGCCACACAAAAAAGGTACTTACAGAGCAAAGTCGAATGTGTACAAAGAGATAAAATGAAAGGAAACTAGGTATTTTTCTTCCTGTGAGCCTCAAAAACCCAAAACTTTGCATTGATTCTTGTTTTATAGCTCATCATACACAGCAACATCAATAAAAATAGTTTTTAATTTTTGGAATACATGCATATGTATATAATTATTATATTGTAATATATTAACCCCTATAAGTAACATAATTTTAATAATAAAATATATTAATACATCTTTCACATTATATGAATTTTTCATTTATCCTTGCTAACTCAAATGGCGATGCATATATACGGTAAAATAATGGGAACATCCGTTTAAAAATGTGTCGTTTTTCGGCCGTATCGCGTCGCAACAGTGGCGGCGAAAGGGAAGGTTTCAGTCAAGCATTTGGTTGTATGAGAGTTACAGGAGAAAATTCTGTTTGTAGCAACGCGTGATTATATCCGACTTCTTCAACGTGGAAAGAAGCATGATAATTGGAGTTCGCCTACCTGGAGAATCCGTGCCCATAAAAGCCAACCTTTTGGACCACTGTATCAAGGATTATAACAGCCTCCACAAATCTGAGTAAGGTGTCTTCTGCGAAGTACAGCTTCGGGTGATTGTTTAAGTTGAAGGACCCTGATATACGGGTAATGAAGAGGATATATATCCGAAAAAGCAAAACAACACTTCCTCAGATATATATATATATAACTTTCGAGATGAATTCCTACTTCAGAACCCCGTATCCATGAAAGCTATTTAATGGGAACTACATACTGTGGAAATTCATGGCAAAGTAGTTATTCCAAAAAGGGTTAGGTTTATCACGGAATGCTATGAAATGACTACAGTAACACCGAAACCCCGGACTGGACACAACTGATATGAGAACAAGTAATTTGATCTGAAGAATCCTCATTTACATTATTCGGTCAATCTGACTTCTGTTCGTCTGGCGAACACCGGCAGAAGAATTTCATGTTAATTGCCCGGTTCCTAATATGAAACATGGGTAGGAAATGAGAGGATGTGTGATGATGTGGAGAGCAATATCTTTTCGTGGATTGGGGTATCTCATTGTCTTGAGGGGATAATCACAGGCGACCATTATCGAAGCATTCTCGCATATCTTCACCCTATTCTCCAAACTCCTTTTCCGGGAGAACGTCGTGTGTTCCAAGATGGCAAAACCCCTTCTATTGCATCTCGTTGTGCTGAAACATAGTTACAGAAGCATTGATGAAATAAAGCATATAACGGGGTGTCTCCAGTCACCTGATCTGAGCATCATTGAGTGTTCATTGAGTTTTTAGAGAGCAAAGTCCATGCTCGGTTTCCTCTGCCACGCACACTATCTGAACTTATGACGGCCCTGCACAAGGAATAGGTTTGGATTCCAATGAACATTGTTCAAGATCTTTATTTGTCAATCTCATGTTGAATACAAGCTGTTTTTCAGACCAAAGAAGATCCAACCCCCTATTAATAAAAAAATTCATTTTTCCATAGGTATTCCTATTATTTTGTCCTATACCTGTGTGTAACCAATCTAAAATTGCAGCTCAATCTTAATACGAAATATCTCGTAGATGGCAGTGAATGAGTTAATAGAGTTTTACTGAGAATGCACTTACATAACTAAACCCGAGGAGCAATCAAAGTTATTAATTTTCTAATTATAGAACTAAGATCACTTATCTTTTAGCCGGAGCGTTCTTGCTTCAACACTTGTTTAATCCTTCCTATTAAATTAACAATGCTAAATACAACCACCAGTCACTAACGCTATGCTTTCTTCTTATTCTCAATTTTCAACTATCATCCCTTTATCAATGCTACTCCCCGACTAGTACTTAAATAGAAGCTCTCATTTACATTCAACCAAGTCATCTTTACTGAAAGTGGTTTTCAACTGAAATCGCAGTTAAAATAAGTATTTTACCGAAGCGGATTAGTAGAACCGCGAATAGGACCCGTTACAATTGGCTCGAGTTTTAAATGCTTACTTTAACATTTTAATTTATACTTCTGACTTATTTTATAAATTTAATACCGAAAAAGATGTTAAATCCAAAACCAATCTATCATAATTAATTATTTTACTTAAATACCTGACATTTAAAATATTTGGATGGAGCAAAAATATTCGAAATAAGCTTTTATCTTCTTTAATATTTATCGCTGTAGTCAGAATGTGGGTTACTAAAGCGATTCATTTAAAATGCAATGGATTCAGGAAATGAAAATGAATAGGGCAGTTAGTAAACTAAATTATAAAGAAGAATAAATACAGGGTTTGTTGTTATACTTGGGTTTATAAAGTTCACAATATATCATGCACTATAATTTTGAGCTAGAATATTGTGGTATTGTCTACCACATGAGTGATCATCGTAGCGTGCGTTAGTAGCATTATTATGTTAATGTTAAAAAATATTATAAACCAGCAAGATATTTTTAGTTTTACATGTCATGATGAATTGGAATTGAATGCGAATAATTAACTGGAACAGCTAGTACAATATTGCCATAATTATAAACTGCTTAACTATAGCTTGAAAATACGACATTGAAAATTCAAACTGTAGGGGGGGGGAGTTAAAAGGAACTTTAATATAAAAAAAATTACAACCAAAACATGTTTGATTATTATTTTGGTGTGCAAATATTTTTGTAAAAAACAAATAGTTTTTAAGCGAATAATGCTTTTAAATTACATGTCTTTATCATTGTGATAATTTGTTTTTTCAAAGGAAATAAATTAATGATGTTAAAATGTTTAAATATTCTCTAATAAAATTTTGTTTCTTGTAAAAAGTTTTTATGTAAAACCAATGCCTACGCTACAGTAGATTTTTCTCACGCAAATATGTCAAAGTATTCTTTAGACTAAACAAAGGTATTAAAAAAATGCCTTGAATTTAGAATTTTAATTTTATTGGGGAATATTAATTTCAAATTGTAGATTTTTTAAGCCTTGATGAAAGTATATTCAAAATATTATGAATTATATAGAAAAATATTAAATCTGGGATGAATTCAGAAAATCATTGTTGAATGGAACAGTTCAATTACAAAATAAATGCTGAGAGCATGAAATAATTTATTTAGTTTTGCACATAAGAGATATCTGCAAAAGCTTCGATTTGCATTTAGAAATATGATTTAAAACTAAATGGAATTGGAAAATGATGAATTGGAATGCATTACTGCTAACATTCTGGCAAGTTGATAAATACATTGGGAAGAATACTAAGAAAAGTTTTGAATAGAAATTCGTTCACACATTGAAATGAAAAAATGAAAATGATTGTCTGTAATGAGTTTTAGTTTCGCAAATGCATTAGCATATTTACATTATGCTTTATTTGCAACGAAGTTTTGCTTTGCATTATTACATATACTGTGAAAAGAAAAAGTTTCTTAAGTGGAACATCTTTGCACAACAAGGCTAAAATCTCAAATGGTGCAAGAAATGGGAAGGGAATGGTTTCCTAATTTTCAAGAAAGAGTTTTTACGAAAAAATGCTATGAATCGTATTGGAAAACTGCACTTTTAGAGTTAGGTTTTTAATATTTCTTGTGCTTCGTAATTTAAATAAATGCTACTTTCGTCGGTTCCTATTTATGTATGCTGGAAGTTTTAACTAGATTTCTCCGAATTCCTATGCATTAGGTATTAATTAAATAAGTAGTGAACTTTAATTTATGTTTGTTAAGAAAAGTTGTTGTATCCTTTCATATAAGATAAACTTGTTTTGTATAAAATAATATTTAATGCATTGTTTTATTACTACGACAGCGTTTTGAAAATAAAAAACTCCGATTATTGATTTTCCAACTAAGGGATTAAGTAAGTAAAGGAAACTTTTTCTTTTTTAATTATTGCCACTGAAGAAGCCCGCTGTTAAGAGAGACAGATTCACATTAAATCTGTCGTGGCTTAAATTCCTCCCGTTCGTGTGGAGTGATGTGGTAGTTCAGAGAAACAGATATTGCCCTTATCACTTTACTATGGCTACAAATTACGTGGGCAATCACCAATATCTCTTGTGTTGCTATATAAATCGATGTTATATAATAACAAACTCGATCATTCAATTTATATCGATAGCTCTGCTCAAATTTAAACAAACCTTTAATCAAATATTAGGTTCTAATATATAATTATTGTATAATTTTCATAAATATTTCTTAGAAAAATGCGGGGTTTTTTGTTACATGTAATTTCCTGTTTTGGGTACAAAATGAAGCAACTTTGTTAGTAAATAAATCATTAATCATACAAATAAATTCAGATATGAAATAAAATTCGTATATTAAAGGAAAATACATCAAGAAAATTAGGCTTACTTTCTTATAAAAAATGAATATCATTCAAATTTATTTTAACAAAATTTAAGCCTTCGTGATTATTTACTTTCATCACGAACATAATTAACAGGTTAAATTTTCGAATTTGAACGTTTTATTTTCTTTCTTCAAAGTAGTAAGTTACTATCAATAGTTAAAGCATCTGAAAGCTGTTTTAATAAACGAAGCAGTTTATATGTGAAAAGCAAAAATGCAATACTTACGAAATAAGCTATTATTTTATTCATTCCCGGTCTTTACAGAACATTTTCTTCATGTTAATCTGAAGTTTTCTTCCAATATTCCCAAAAACTTGAATGCGCTTTCATCTGTGTACTTCAATTTTATTGAATATAATTACCTTTAAAAAGATATTTCTGCAATTAAAAAACCTTTTTATGACACGTTTGTGCGTTTCTTCAATTTGATAACAATGAATCAAATGTGTTATAAACATAAATTTCCCATACTTATTTTCATTGTTTGAGTTTGTTTCATAAAATTCAGTTAATCATTAATTAGACAATTAATCATTGTTTCAATAAAATGATTTATTGATAGAATAATTTATTCCCACAATTGTGCTGTGCGTGGATATTAAATAAGAAAATATTCTAATAATAAATATTTCGCCATTTCAATTGTTACAAAAACTGAATGATTGCACTCTCTTTTTTTCTACAGAACAAAGAAAATGCAGCGGCAAATTTCGATTCCATTGAAAAAACAAGTTTGTTTTCTTAAGGTCTCTTGACATAACCACTGTTTATTTATGAACTTAATGACTGAAGTTGTTCAAAATAAAGATGGAGGTTAGAAATTCAATGCACCATAAGATCGAAATAAGAATTGGATTTGTGCATTACTAACAAAAACACACGCACAATTTATTGAATAATTATGTGAAAACTATTGCGAGGATCTGTTCCTCTCTTCCAAGGACCATAAATTAGGTGAGAGATTATAAATCCTTATATTTAATTAATTTCACATAGTTAATCGAGGATAAATGTTCTTTATTTTTAAAGTATTTTAAATATCAGCAAAAAAATTTTTAAAATTTTAAATTTACTGTGTGTATTGCATTTTTTTTTTTGAAAATATATGCATTCATATTGATATACTTTAAGTTATGCTTTGAGTAAGTAATATTTATTATCAAAAATTGCATGACATTGGGAATTTTCCCATTTTTTATTTTGAGCATTTTTAATTTTTTTCTAGTATCACCAATCACACATCGAAACTAAATTTAATGATTTTTTTTTTGTTTACAGTCGCCAAGGTTTTTTTATAATGGAATATATTATAGTATAATTTGATTTCACTACTATATCTTTTCACAGAAACTCTGATTCAATTGAAAGAAAATACAGAAAAAGTGATATATATATATATATAAAATTATATATATATATATATATATATAAATGAACAGAAAATTGATTTTAATGGCACATGAAAATTTAAATTATCGTTATTGAAATCGTCGTTATATGATTGATAATCAGAATGGATTCCCAGATCTTATTAAAAAAGGCAAAGCCTATATATTAGCTAGTTTTATAATCACACTGCGATTATATAGGACGAATATAACATAAAATATATATTATTCATGTATGAAAGGAAAGAACAAAAAAATTTTATTTTATTTTACTGTAACTGAATGCAAATTTCCCCTACCTTGCATATAACATTAAAGTATGATTGTAATTATTCAGCATCCTAATACTATCTTTACAGTAAATAGATAATGTTTACTCATGTAATAGTTTTACTTTGTTTTATTATTGAAGCGAAAACTTCTTTAGCGGCGTTGGGCACTTTTTGGTAGGGGAAAATCTTATGGGTTTGCGTCACCGACATGCTCTGACTGGCGCATGCGCAGGGTACTGTTTGCTTTAGACAATTTTTGGATGGGTGAAATCTCGTGCGTTCGCGTCACCGACATGCTAATAGCAGTATATCTGTAGCTATACAGCTGACGTATAGTGCTGTGTATATCTTATAAGTGAAATTGAATGGATTTAATGAAAAGTTCAATGTGTATATACTGTGCATTGTTAAAATAGTGTTTTTGTTTGATTATGATTTGAATCGTTTAATTGAAGAATCATTGTGCAGTACAATAGTGAGTTCTTAATAAATATACTAATATTTTTAAAATAAAAAAAAACAGAAAACTATTTTAAATACTCGCATTTATTTTGGCGTTTGAAAATTTATATTATTTAAAATTATTTTAAATCTTCGTATTTATTCTGGCGTTTGAAAATTTTGTATTATTTATTTTCTAATATTTAACCTCTGCAATGCATCACGCAATCCGGATTAGTATTTCACAGTGGCTTAGACGTTTTCTTACTACCGTCGTAAAACAGACATCTAGTTGTTCAATCATAATTTTATCGTGGATTTTGAAATTAAAAATTTTATAAAATCTAATAATAATTCATGATTAATGTGTTGAAGTTTAAAATATGGTTAAAAATTAATGGGGAAGGTTATAAATTATTTGAACGATATAAAATATTTTGGATTCAAATGCAATGTATGTAACATAATTAAGTGAAGTAAGCAAATTAAACAAATTTCAATCCGTGGAGAGTTAGAACTACTTCTAAAATATCCACACACACAGAATGTGAACACTTTAAAGATCTTCAGTAAATTTTTTAATTATATAGTTTCAACAACGGAACGCAATTTTCTGAAGGCTGTAAGTTCTCGAGAAAGTACTGGCAAATGCTGTTGAACGACTCGACAAAATTCTAGATGCATTTCCAGAGAGGAATCAACTATTTGAGCATGTTAATCGCATCCAGGTTGTCAGGAGAAGATTAATGAGTTTAGGAGTGATTGTAGAAAGAAGGAATTTATTCTTAACACCTGAAATATTTTCAATAAAAAAATATATGAGGAAAAATAAAAAAAAATTTTCAACTGCTAAAGTTTGTATTGAACTACTACTCTTTCAACAGTGACGCGTAAAAGTATAACTAAAGTGTTACGAGTGATACAGAACTCAAAATACTTTACTTTATCTAGTTTTCACATCTGAAATACCTTGTTTCTAATTTTTAAAAATTCCTAAGCGACTGTAATATAAAGAGAAGAAAGTGTAGATTATCAGAAATATAAATTTCACACCTAGCAGTGTATTATTTAATGTTATATATTTTAACAAATATCTTTTCCCGGCGATTACACTAAATTTGGGCCACAAGTTATGATGCTTAGTACAGTATTTATTTTTACCTAATTTATATTTCAGGAATTTTAAGTAAAATATAAGCTAATAACGCAAAATGGCTTACAAGAAGTTGAGTGTGTATTTAATTTTATAACAAATATGACTAATTATTCAACAACATGTTTATAAATGCTGAACTTAAATAGAAATTTTCCCTGTTTTTAATATGAGGCAATAATATGTTACTTCTTACTATATTGCAAAAGTAACGTAATATTAAATGTGGCGATTTTTATAAACACATGGGTGAGTGATACCAATTTTATTTATATATATATTCCAACCCTTCTAAGATTCTTTGCTTTTGTTCATTTCAAACACAATTTTTGAATAGATCATTTAGTAATTTAATTTCGCTCTTGCCATTCGAAGGATTTTTAAATAATATGCCTGCTTCAAAGTTATTGTCACATTACTCCTTTCTCTATTTTTGGAAGAAAGACTGGAAGTTTAAGACACTACAATTCCAAAAAAATACTGATTGAATGTTCTCCAGTTAAATTAATAGCAATTACTAAATTAATGCAATTGTGTTCAGTACATATGAAGAACTTAAAGAAAATAAAGGGTATTGTCGAATTCGACGACAAATTCAGAGGAGTGATGCTTGAAATGAACAAAAACATAACAAAAACAGCAACAAATCAACATAAAACATTAGGTGGTAAACTACGTTTAGTGGGAGATAATCTCGGTAACAGTGGTCATTGGGAGGACGATGAGCCTAACGTGGGAAGTGACGAATGCGGAGATTACTAGTGCCGTATAGGGACGAAGAAAACATCAAGTATGCAAATTTCCCTTTTCTTTCGAAATTGCTGTAGGGAGTACCATGCACTGCGCTCTAGAACGTGTGGTTCATACTTAATGATGTACCAGCACATTTTTCTATTACAATGCGTAACGGCCTCCCTGCTACATACCCTGAGAGGTGGATTGCCACGTGAGTCGTTGCTTGGTCAAGTTACCCAGACTTCAATCCCACAGATTACTTCTGCTTGGACAACCTGAAATCTCTTGTTTTAAAGACGCCTGTAGCAACAGTGGAGGATTTCACTGCTTGCATTGTCGTCGCTTCAGCTGACATTGCCAGCGCACCTAATTAATTAAAAGGTGTTTGACGATTCTTCGTCTGTTGATATCGGCTGTGCTGTGATATACGCGGCAGGAATTCCGAAAAATTCCCGTGGCAGTCACTTGTCAAAACATTTCTGACGTCGGAATGGGATGCATTATGACTGTGATTATAGACATGCTTTGGTCTAATAAGTGTATTTCTTGCCTCTTACTACCCCATTTTGTTTTACTCGATATCAAATTCTACTTAACTGTTTCTGCGAAATAATCCAACTAAACATGCTTTTGCGATCCCATGTTCTACCGTAATAAGCCGTCTCCATTCTGCTTAATTTTATCCCTCAGAGATTGTCGGTGGAATTCGGAAACATCGTGTATTTGTCTGGGTTATACCTATATCTTGCAACGGATATTGCCTTTTAGAGGACATGAATGAAAAAACATTTTCAATGAGAAGTGATATAGAATACAATTCTCTAACAGTTTATTCAGTATCAGCACAAGAACTAGTCCAATTCACATGTTTGTAGTAAACAGTTTAATAGATAATAGACACTAGATTAATAATTTCACAAATCTGCATACATAATAATTTGGAATTCGTATATAAGTTTGCTAGATAACACTTATCATTATACGTCGCATTCTAAATTAAAAGATGTCTAGAAAGTATTATTGGGACTTATAGACATAACCTGATAACTGGCAAATAAATGTATTCAGATTTGAATTACAGTAATAAGTACATATAAGTACGTGCAAGCAATTAATTTAAGTAAGAAAATAATAGAACTATTAATATTTATTTTTGTTTTTTAATCGTTAAATCATGTGTCAATGTTTAAAATTATTCAATTAATTGCAAAATATTTTATTTGTTTACTTTTGAACATTTAAAAAGTTTGGAACCATATTCTTTAAATAAATATAATTATAATTCACCGCGAATAATTTTAATGAAAGCGTGACTTTACAAATCGTTTTCAACAACGTTTATATCAAATAATTGAATCTTTATTCAAAATGCACCTTTTTGATAAATTGATGTTATTATATTTATCTGGATTATCCACATTTCCATATATCTGTACATAGTATATTTCTAAAATAAAATTTTGAATATTTATTCCGATTCCTGATAGCAATTACGACTGCATCCATATGTAATCAATGCTCATTTAACACCATTTGTGCAACCACCCTGGCAATTTCAAATAGTAATAAATGAATACATATAATGCAAAGCCCATTACGGAGCACTGCTACGGTAGCGTGTTGCGTTATATCCAAAAGCTAACAAATATTTTATTAGGTGTTTAAGATAGCTCTAGAATTACAGTAACATATATTCAAGTTTCAGGGATGGATATTTACCATGGTAGCCAAGAGGTAAGGGTTACGAACTGGTTTCTGGCGTGTAATAAATTTGAACCCTAGTTCCACTGAAGAGTCGCCATGAACTTTAAATATATCGAGGTTAATTATCGAGGTTAAATATATCGAGGTTTTTAGGTTACTCTTGTTGGCATTGTGAGGCAATTTTGAGAGGAGTGTGCAAACTTAGTTACTGTTCTTGGCGGAGTATCCAAGTTAAAAGGTCCTCGTGTTGTTTTATAGCACGAGTGGCCAACCCCGGCACGCGTGCCACAGTGTGGCACGATGGAGTTGTAGCAGTGACATGCAAAGACTTAGTGAAAAATTAAAACAAATTTGAAAACATAATAAATAACCATTTTTTATAATTTTATTTAAGTTGGATTGTCTCAGACAAAAAAACCCTCAAAATTTGGATCAAAATATGTTTGTGAATATGTTTTAATATGTTCTGCCATGAACATAATAAAATAAATATCACTCAAAACTATAGCTAATAGGCACTTATAATAACCTAATTTTATCGGCATCTTCATAAGCTAATCTTATTACTACTTATAAAAAAAAGTAGAAATTCAAAAGCCGCATTGCGCAAGTACCGATTAATAAATACTATGAATTACATTATTCAGGTTATTCGTTTTTATTTTATATACCTAACCTAATTAATTGAATTTGTAAAAAGCTCATTAACAATAAAACCTAATTTTGTACTTTCGTCTTATTGATTTCATTATTTTTTAATTTAGACAACGTAGACTTGCATTAAAAAATATGTATTTGCGTAAAAATCCCTTAATAAGATTATAAGCGACATTTTTTTTCATTTCTCCATACTTATTGTTGCAAAAAATTGGAGAAGCACGCATAAATATTTTTTTATGAAATAAAGGCATGCTTCTCAAAAAGGTTGTTCACCCCTGCTTTATAGTGTGACGTTAATAAACACTAACTCGCATGAGGAACATGTAAGTCAAGTAGTAAATGCTATTTATTTGAATTTTGGAGGATCTTTAGTAATAAATACTATCCCAAATATCTATTGCTATTATACCAGAATTTAATTGTGAATTCGAGTACAAATATCATGTGGCGTAACATAATGTAATTCAATTAATTATTTAATTATAGTATTGAATTTCTGATGTCCTTTTATGGTAGTTATTGTAGGGCGACATTTCCTCCTCAATTAGACTTCTAAATCTTCAAGCAATGTTGACTAAAGAACTACAGTTTCTAATTAAGGGCATATAAAATACCTAATGCTAAATTCTTATTTAGATATTAATTGCAGGTGACAGATTTAGAAATTTTTTACAGAGTTAACTTCAAACACACTCAACAATGAGATTTGCTCGTGGGTTTTAGTCTAAAAATTAGTTTTTATTTGAAGAGTTAATTTCAACGTTTTTGTTATTTAAACACTCATCCTAAAAGAGTAAATTAAGAACTTTGGGTAAGATTCTTAAAAAACTTTTTATTCAAACCAGAGTGGAGTGATAGAAACTAGTTCTTGCTTTCTTCATCTTTTATAGTAATATTAAAAGAATAGAGATGTCTTGCGCAACCATTCTCATTCTAATATTTACGTTGTAAAGTAGTTGAAGACCATGAAGCTTATAATGACCCCCAAACATTTTCACAAAGGTTTATTTTCTTTTTTCATGTTACAAAAAAGAATATAGCAGAATAACAGTATATTTTTATAAGTCTCGAGTAATTTATGCTTTTCCCCCTCCGTCTAAAATTTTAAATTTCGTTACTTTCGATATTTGCTGAAAAGTCTGAACAAAAGAATAATTGATTGGAGTATTTTCTTGATCCATTGTATCTAAGTTTGTAGACTTTGATCACTGAAAGAATGAAATGAGCAAAGGTGAATTAAATTATGGACAATATTTATATTTAGTAATAACAGATTATGGGAAACTGAAATGGACAAAAGTATTTAAATAATTAAAACGGAATTGAAAAAAGAATATGATGAGAAAGTTATAGTGAAAGTTCTAGATTTAAATGTGACTGATTGGAAAACACTGGTATAAACTAATATGATATAGTCTATGATAGCATGTGTTCCATTAAGGAACTAAAAGTTTAATATATATATCAATTTCTTAAAAAAAAAAAACTTCTTTCAAAATATTATATTAATAGTTTGGGTTTAATCCCAGTATATATCAACCGTTTAATTATTTGAAGTATTTTAAAAGCAAATATTCTAAAAAAAATAGTTTATTTTGTTTAATATTAAGATATTAGTTTGCAACTGATTTTAGTTATGTAGTCAGAAAAACATTAAGTAATAAAATAAATGCATTTTACATTTACGGGGAAGTTTCTTATTCTTTTTTTTGTCGTAAATGCTCTGTGAACAATGAACGCGTACTATTAAAATTATGATTTGTAAGTAATGGTCTATTTGCAACAACAGTAATAGTAATGTGTTTTTAATATTTAAAAGAATGACTAAACAATTATAAAATGCCTTACTTCAAAATAAAGTTAAGATATCTTTGGTGAAATTAGTTGGAAATTATATATACATTACATAAGGAATGCGTTATTCCGGAGTTATAAATTTTAGATTAATTAGCAATGTGAGATTGTTTTTTCATTTGGAGAATATATTAAAATATGCCCTAATACTGAGGAAAATACTGTGTGTGTAAATACTAAATACGGAGAAATAACCAGAAATGTAAATAAGATTTATATCTTACCTAACTCTCAAGAACGTTGAATTTTAATTTAATTATGTTATTCTTATTTTTTCAAACTATTGTCAGTACTTCACTGTTATATATTTCATAACCTGTCCTTTTTAGAAATCTTCTGAGGTTTTAAGGGGGTCGTATTTTGAATAGTTAAAGACGCAAGGTAGCACTGTTGCAGTGAGCTGCTTCCATTTAGAAGTAGTCTTGTGGCAACAGTTAATGCATGTATCTTTGTTAAAATGTAAATACGTTTTCTTGTGAACTTTATATTCTCTTGTGAAATACTCTTGTATCTATATATATATACCTAACTTGTAATAAGTGAATGTGAACTATGCTATTATTAGTGAGAATTTTACCACTCATTGGGAGATATTCATCATTGAAATATATTCTACAACATCAGTTTGAAGTTCAACTTTTCATTGAATCGATTTTCTTTCAACAGACTGGAATTAGAAAAGGGAACCTTTAATCTTAGAAAAATTTTAAACAGTCGACTAGCTTAACGATAGTGCTTCTTTACAATCACCTATATAACATTAAAATTAAATTTCATAATAATTTTTCTCTGCCTGTGGAAACACACGAGAAAGAATATTTCTTAATTAAATAAAACACATTTAAGATAAGGAAACAATTTGTTTTTGTTTCACGCAATACTTGTATAAATAATCATAAAACAACAATTAAATAATATTTTGCTGTTACACCAAACTTATCCTTTATTAATATGAGTAAAAATTTGTTTGAAATGTTCTATATTGAAAGGTGGCTAGGCATTCTTTAAATTGATCAAATAATACTTTACAACTTTTTATATATAAATGCACACTTTTTTAGCTTTTTCCCCATAAATAATCTCGCATTTAGCAAATGTTGCCCAATATCCTTTAAGACCTTGGTTGAATCAAATCAGAAGCTTTGTCGTTTCAAAATGACATATTCTACACTGTTAATGGTTTTACGGTGGCAATTTCATCCTCGATGATAAATGATAATCGAAATCTTATACTCAAAATGTTTTCTTATTCCATATGCTTTTTGTAACATTTCCTCACAAATGTGAAACAAATGCGTCGAAAATTTACGCTTCTCTCTTTGAAATTTCTCTCAGTGGACTAAGTTTAAATTTAATCTGATATTTTTCGTATGATAAATAATAAAAAAAATGTGTCCTGTTACTAAAAATGGATACTCGATTGTTGTACCAGAGTACAAAATATTCCATGAAAATTTTTTGTAAGAAATTCATGCATCAACATAGAAAGATAAAAAGCGTTTTTAATATTTTTTGTTCAGTTTCGGCACCGTATTCCTTTACATTTATTTCCAAATAATAACATTGGTTTAACGTTATTACACAATTTTAGTTCTTTCGGAGAAAATATGAATTAATTCATGAATAAATGTTGACTAAATGTGCTAACGCATTAAGTGCTGATGCATTATCCGTCTTGCTCAACCGGTGCTTTATTTGACCCGATGAATACATCCGTCCTTTTGAAATATAATTATTTCATTGTGCTGCTATCAGTAAAACTATTCCAAAGGCTTTGGAATGCAATAAAATTACATTGACAGTGTGTGTGTTTGCAAAGGATTTACTTTATTTCGGAGGAAAATGTCTTATTTCTACCTTTAATTTACCCCTCCAAAACACCGCATATACGCACCTACGTGAAAAACGATCGCACTGGGGAGCGAATCTCATAACTTCTAAACGATAATTAAGGGTTAAATTTGCAACATTTAATCAGGATTGAAAAATATATAGTGGCATTTTTTAAAGACTTGTGTATTTTTATACTAATTACACACATTAACAAAAATCAAATCTGTGTAATTACGAAAAACATGAAATCATTCAAACCATACGTTGATTGATTGATTGTTGAAAATATTACAAAGTAAACAAAAGATATTGGCAATGGGCGTGATTTGGAAGCATGATCGTGATGAGGATGGCATCTCCAAATTTCTACACCACTTCAAAGGTTATGCTTCGATGATTTTGACGTGCATCCATTACCCTAAATGGTAACATTAGAAACTTGAGAAGCATCTGTTAGATTTAATGAAATAAATATAAGATAATTACAAAAAGTCTGCCCAACAAATTGCTGAAGACATAATTTTAGAAGTTACAGAGCTCTAAAGGAACATTTTATATATGTTATATTTTGCCATAATTGAGAAAATATATATCATGCCCTACTTTTTTATAAAAATAATTGATATTTTGATAAACAGACTTTACCGCTAGTCTTGTAGAAAAATTTTAATACTGAAAATTTTAATACATATATATTAAACTTAATATAAATTTAAAATTAAGTGTGATTTCTGAGAAAATGATTCAATTGAAATCGATGCCCTTGAAGCATTTTTCAGGATACATGTTAGGAGTGTTAACCATACGAATTTCAAATTTTCCCAAAAATGACCAATCGAAGTTGATAAACAACACACGGATAGCAAATGCACTAGCCTGTAATTGATTATAATCTTTGATATTCAATGAATTCGTGGGACGTGACAGACAAATATTGCTCGATTGAATAAGAATTTAAAGTGGTCGAATACATTATTCCTCATATTCCTATTCATAAAAAAGCTGGTAACTATTATTATATTTTAATGCTTATGAAGCGCATTCAAAAGTGTCAGTTTTATTCACAGGTGTTTTAATTTCAGAAATAATATTAAACACAAATACTCAAATAATTGTTTATTATTCTGCGAATTCAAAGCATGAGAAGATCAACTTGCAACACGTTTATTTTGGATATTCGAAGAAGATTTATTTTTAATCCACCAAATGAGATAGAGGCTCTCCGACACATTTCTTTGAATGAGATAATAAAATACTTCTCAACAGTCATGCGCGGCTTAGATACCACTCCACCTGAAGCATTTCTAACGACCTCAATATATTTTATTTACTCCAACAAAAATAAATGCCTAGCTTTATTATTTAAGCAAATATTTGCTATCTATCAGAAAGTATAAAGTTTCTACCACACACAAATATTTTCATTTCAATCTTTGTACAACTTTCTGTCATGTCACATTATATAAATCTAATTCTATACATACCACGTTTCCTTGAAAGGAGGACGATATTAGGTACGTAATCTGTTTTATTAAATTACACTTTTAAGTCAATCTTGAATTAGATCAAAGCAATTTCATTTCGGCCTATTAGATATAATTTATCTTTTTAAGTTTCCTTCTTAGTTTAATGTGAATTAAAAAAAAAATTTTATACAAATAAAGTGATCGAAGCATATTTAAAATAATAGTCCTAGAACTTCAACTGAAAAGTCAGACGAGGAATTTGATACAAAAAAATAAGTTACGAATTATATAACCGCATAATAATTATTTGGATTTTGTTATCATTCAGTTATAAATCTTTCGATTAATTTAAATAGTATTATTTTATAGTTGATAAGACCTTAACTGATAAAAAAAAGTTAATTCTCCTTAAATATCTCACTTTTATGTTTAAAATTGTTGGGGTTAAAATTTAATTTAACTCTTTCCAGAATTAATTCCTCTTTTATTGGAAAATCATTCGAAAAGGAAATGGCGTCATATATTGTTCAAATGTGTTTCAGGAGAAAAAAAAATTAATTTGATATTGTATTTTCAAGATTAATTTTGAACTACTTATACATTGTTCTATTCACCTAGAATAATCACGAGAATAAAAATGTTTTAGTTGTTCTTTAAGTTAATTGTGTTTGAAAAATGTGTAGAGTCATTGGAACTACAAGTTTTATTTTGGAATATTTATTTATAGAAAATATGCTTAAGTATAAGTAAAAATATTCACATTTATTCATAAAACTATTTTAATAAGCTTAAAAAGAGTTATTGCGTTCTTATAGGTAGAGATTTTACAGATCATAACCATCTGTTAAGTTTATTGTTTTTTGTTTGTTTGTTTTTGCATTATACTTTCACAAAAAAAAATCATTCTTGTTTAAGTAGCTTGTTTTACTCAAAACGTTTCCCATTTAATTTGCTTTCTTTTTAATGTATGCTATATATTACAAGTGTAAAATTTGCCATATTTTTAATAAAATATATATCATTTAAGTGACTTTTTTAAAGTATCTAAATCATCTTAAAAAAATCTTAAATAATAAAAAAAAATCAACGTATAATTATTGCAAAATATGAAAGCAATTCGTATAATAAACTTTTATTACAGATTTAACATTTTAATTACTCATATCTTGCTGCAAAAATAAAATTTAGAACTTTTAATACTTTTTAAATTTAAATTATCGTAGATTGAAAATGGATTTTTTCCTTTCCTGTAGAGGATATGATGCGAGATTGGCTGGACTTTTGACCCTCGACTCCCCCCCCCTCCCCCTCCCTCTTGAAAAATTCCTATGTGTGTCACTGGTATTATTATATTATTATTTATAAATATTTTAGAAGTTGTTTCATGATTAAGAATAAACAAACAATAAATTGTTTCTTGCTTTTGTCGTACTTAAAAGTCCTCTAAAAATTAAATATGTTTGTTTGTTTTAAGTTTAAATTTAGTACAACATTATGACTCTATTTCAAATTTAAATTTCAAAATTAAATAACACAATCTTTTACCTAAAAATAGATAGTGTTTAACTCGATAGCTCTAACACGTAAGTGGACTGAAGAGTCTCTAACACATATTGTTCATGACACACAATCACGACACAGTTTTCTTGTGGACTTGCGTTTATTAATTTCTCATAACTTCTGTACATTTACATTGGAGTTGCAGGGCATGCGCAGTTCAGGCTGCGCAATTGGGATTGCGCAGACACAGTTTATACATACATTACTACAGACACAACAACACACTCTACTCTCTTAATTACACAGATAGCGCTTCGTATGCCGTGAACTAACATACCGCCCCACATTGCACTGGTTACACCATGCAATCACTGTATTAATAATTAACACAAAATATATCTAAATTGTTCATCACTTAAATTCCACAAAAGACACTTAAAGAAATGCACTATATCATTGAAATTAAATTTAAAAAAAAACAAAAAAACAATTCACTTGTATTGATTAAAACACACACAAAAAAAATTTTATCAACAGTATTTAATCATTTGGCATTGGCAAAACACAAACTTTAGATATGGCTCTTTTACAAGTACTAAATTGAGTTTTCACTTTAACTACACGAATATTGTTATCGACTCCTAAATAAACTTGAATAATTCTTCCTAATAACCACTTGTATGGTGGCAAATTCTCTTCAATTAAGAGTACTAAATCTCCAACTTTTACATTATTTTTTTCGAACATCCATCTGTTCCTTTGTTGCATTTGATTAAGATAATTGCGATGCCAAAATTTCCACATTAATTGCACTATTCTAGTAATTTTTTCCCATTTCTTAAGGTAATTCTCCTTTATATTTATTAAGTTGGGCTCAATAATAGAATTCAAGGATCTATTAATCAAGAAGTGAGCAGGAGTAAGAACGTCAAACTCATTCTCATTAGTAGACAAGGGGCAAAGAGGTCGAGAATTTAACATACCCTCGATTTGAACTATCACGGTTAAAAATTCTTCATAAGTCAAATTTATTCCCCTCATAACTCTTTTTAGATGATATTTAAATGATTTAATAGCAGCCTCCCATAGACCACCAAAGTTGGGGGATCTAGGGGGTATAAACTTCCACTTAATGCCTTCTGCCGCTAAGAATCTAGCTAATTGATCATCTGGTTTGCTAACCATTTCATGAAGTTTTTTAATTTCCCTATTAGCTCCTACAAAATTTTTAGCGTTATCAGAAAATAATTTTGCACATTTCCCTCTTCGTGCAATAAATCTTTTTAAAGTCGCAATAAATGCATCGGAAGTTAAATCATTCACTACTTCTATGTGTACAGCTTTAAACACAAAACAGATAAATATACAAACATAGATTTTATGCAAACTTCCTTTGCGTTGGCTTTTGTTTTTTATGAAGAAAGGACCACAAAAGTCGACACCCGAGCAGTTAAAAGGGTAGTCAGTGGTAACCCTTTCCTTAGGCAGATTGCCCATTATTTGAGATGTAATAACAGGTTTACATTTAAAACAGATTATACATTTATGAACAATTTTTCTACAAAGATTGCGACCATTGAGAGGCCAAAATTTTTCGCGAACATAATTCAAAAGTGAAAAAGCACCAACATGAAAGTATTTGTTATGCAAATATTCAATTATCATACATGACAGTTTATGGATTTTAGGCAAAATAATTTGATGTTTTTGATTAAAAGGAAAATTTGTATTACCTAATCGACCACCCACTCTAAGCACTCCATCTGAATCCAAAAATGGATTGAGACTTTTCAACTTACTTTTTGGCAAGATAGGTTTTTGTTTTTCCATACATTTTATTTCTACTGAAAATTCTTGCCTTTGTACACTTTTTATTAAGAAGATCTCTGCTTTCTCCAATTCATCTACTGTTAGTGGGCCACTGGCTTTAACCTTCCTCCTCAGGTTGTTTACGAACCTAAAAATATAACTTAAGATACGCAAAATGGTTAAATAGTTATTACTAAGGTTACACAAATTGTTCACAAAGTCATTCACAAAAATGTTAAAAACTGGCACTTCATTCTCAAGTTTTTCAAGGACACTGTTCTTCAGTTCTGAATTGTACGCATCGTTGTTTTCACTAATGTTCACAGGTTTGTTCGGATAATCACTGCCAGATAGAAACTCTGGACCGTTCCACCACATTTCTTGGTTCAGAAGTTTGTCAGGATCTACTCCACGAGAAATCAAATCTGCAGGATTCTGGTTGGATGGCACATGTTTCCATTGCCGTACAGGGAACAAATCTTGAAGCTTAGCAATTCTATTCTGCACAAATGTTTTAAGGTCCATCGGTTCTTTTTGTAGCCAAGACAACACTATCATTGAATCAGTCCACAGATAAACTTTAACTGATTCCAGCTTCAAGGTATCAATCACTCTTTTCACAAGTTTGGACAAAAGGACAGCGGCGCACAGTTCCAATCTTGGAATAGTTAGACTCTTAATTGGTGAAACTCTCGATTTGCTAGTAATTAATCTCACTAAAGTCACTCCCGAATTATTTTTTGATTTGCAATACACTGCAGCTCCATAGCAGCGCTCTGACGCATCAGAAAATCCATGAATCTCTATAGATGTAGGATTCTCAATTACTACACGTCTTTGGATATTTATGTTATTTAGGCTCTCTAGCCCAATTAACAATTGGTGCCATTGATCATACACTTTCTTTGGGAGTGGATCTTTCCAGTCAATACTAAGTCTCCAAAGCCTCTGCATAAACATCTTGGCGTTGGACACCACGGGTCCCACAAGACCCAAAGGATCAAACAGTCTCGCAATAGTTGACAAAACGCTTCTCTTGGTATACGAATCACTTAGTATCACGTCAATTTTAAACGAAAAAGTGTCTCTTCCTGGGTCCCAGGACACACCTAAGGTTTTGGTCTCATTTGGTCTAGAAAAATCGTAGATTCCATTTATACTCTGCGAAAGTTCAGGATGATTTCCCCGGATTTTATGCAATTCCATGCCTGCACTTTTCAAAATTTCAATTAACTGATATCGTAGCTCCTTAGCCTCTTCTAAGGTGTCCGCCCCGCATAACGCATCGTCCATGTAGAAATTGCTTCGAAGGACTGGTGCTGCTATCGGGAATTTATTTTCTTCATCATAGGACAATTGTTTCAATGTTCGTTGCGCTAAGTATGGGGCACTGGTCGTCCCGTACGTGACTGTTTGAAGCTCATATGTTTTTTCTCGGTCGTGTTTATTGTCCTTCCACAATATTTGTTGCAGACAGCGTTGTTCGGAATCAATTAGGATCATTCGATACATTTTTTTAATGTCCGCAGTCAGTGCATATCTGTAACTTCGGAATCTAATCATCTGGGCATATAAGTCATCTTGGATGACTCCTCCATTATACTGAATATCATTCAGTGATAATCCATTATCTGTAGGACTAGACGCATTGTAGACCACCCTCACCTTAGTAGTACTTTTTTCGGGTCTATAGACGCCATGATGAGGTAAGAAATAGTTCATCTTCGAATTATTTTCTTCTACCATCACTTCTTTCATATGTCCCATTTGTTCATATTCTTGCATGAATTCTCTATACAATTTTAGATATTGTGGATCCCTTTCAAATCTAAGCCACAATGCATTTAATCGTTTGAGAGCAATGCCCCTGGAATTCCCTAAACAATTTGGATCACCCTTAAGGGGCATTTTAACTATGTACCGTCCCTCCTCGTCTCTAGAATGTGTTTTCATAAAGTGTTCCTCACATAAACTAGCCTCATTACTTTTTGTTTGCACTATCTCCACATTTTCTACTTCCCAAAATTTTTGCAACGTTTTATTTAAATCCTCGTCCTTAACTAAACCGCAATGAACTTTAGTTTCATTAAATGAATCTACATTACCACTTACAACGTAACCAAAAACCGTGTTTTGTAAAATTAGATCTGAATTTTTTATCTTAAATTTTTCCGGTCTCAATAGTTCAAAAATATTTCTGCACCTAACAACATGTCTATTTTATCTGGAATATTAAAACGTTCATCAGCTAACTCCACTACATCTGAAAAATTAACACTAGTATTAAACGTATTACTTGGAATAAAATCTGTGATTTTTTTAACTACTAACATATTTAAATCCTTCACGAATGTATTATTTTTATTTGAAATTGTCGTTTTAACGCAACCGTTAACAATCATAGATGCATCATTTAAACATGAGATCAAAGTATTAATCTTTTCACTTTTCAGTTGTAATTTATTGGCGCACTCCTTAGTTATAAGACAAACCATACTGCCTCCATCTAACAAACACCTACATTCATGCCAATTCGAATATTTATCCTTTATTAATACGCGAGCTGTGCTCAGTAAGCATCTTTTAATTTTGTTATGACTAAATGTAGTCGCCACGATTTCTTGCTTGTTTATATTTGAATTAGGAACGAACGGAGGGGCAGAAGCATTGAAAGATATCGTTTGCGATCTCTCTTCAAGGACCGAAGGAGGCCCGATTTGGGGAGTTGGGATACTTTTTATTTCTCTTTGAAAATGAAGCAATTTATTATGCGGCTTCTTACAAACTATGCAATTTCTAGAGCGACACTGTTTTACACAACATTCTGGGGATAGACATTTAAAGCACATTTTATTGTTTTTAACAAAATCTACTCTTTCATTTATCGAAAAACCTTTAAACTGAGGGCAAAATTGCAAAGCATGTGCTTCATTTTTACACAACACACATTTTTCATTCTTTATTTCAGAAAAAAATACGCTCGAACCTCCTCTCTGACTTCGCGAGCTGTTATATCTCTGATGATTATTGAACTCATATCGTTTATTTTCATTTCCAGTGAAGGACCTGGAAAATGTATTAGACTCGCTTTTAAATTTACCTTTAGAAGATAAATAAATATCACATTCTCGCCCTAACTCGTGGGGTTTAAAAAATGTTTCTCCTTGTTTTACACTAATATGAGTCACTAATTCTCTGTCAAGAGTGCTCATCATTTTATCCGCAACAATTAATTCACATACTGACTTAAATTCATTAACATTTCGTAACTGACAGTAATACTCAAATGTTGCACTTAACCTAGACGCAAATTGAACATAACTCTCTGAATTTAATTTTTGAGTTTTACGAAAATTATTATAGCATTCTTGCGGTGTAGGCTGAAATTCTTTCAAAACTAAATTTTTTAGTTTTTCATAACTGCGCAATTCTTCCTCTGACACATAAATCATTAAGTTATTCGCTCTCTCTCCTAAGATATTTAAAAGAATTTCCGATTTCCATTCTTCGGGAACCCTTTCGTTTTGAATGCTTTCTCTAATGACTGAAAAAATAAATTATATGACTCAACACGCGAGGGTACAGAAATAGTTAATGTTTTTACACTTTTTATTAACGTTTCGATACTAATATTGTTACATGTTTCGGTGGCGCTCACTGTTGAAAGTGAAGAATCATGTGTTAAATCTTTCCGAATATTAGCAAGCTCTAATTGCTTCTCTAACTGCGCTAACTTAATTTTCTCTAACTCTAAATTTGCTTCACTTTCTGACCGCTTATGCGCTAATTTAATTTTCTCTAACTCTAAATTTGCTTCACTCGCAGATTTTTTAATTCTCGTTTCTTCAACGGCATAGTCAATAACAGTTTTAACTAATTCTGTGTCTGTATTAAACACTTCACTACTTTCAATTAAAATTTTCAAATCAAGAACTTTTGCATTATCTGGCACAGTTAGTTTTAATTCCTCCGCGACAAGTTTTAACTCGTCTTTCTTCAACTTAGCAATTAAAGACATAATTAAATAATTAAAATTCTCACAAAAATTCAAAGAACATTGCTCTCACCTCACATCACTGGCTGCCGAACTTGGCTGCTTACACAAATCACTGTTTGCCGCACTTGGCTTTTCACTTAATCTTTTTTTTTTTTAATCCATAGGTTAATCCATTAGTTCTCTGGCCTCGTAAGGACCAGTGTTTAATTCGATAGCTCTAACACGTAAGTGGACTGAAGAGTCTCTAACACATATTGTTCATGACACACAATCACGACACAGTTTTCTTGTGGACTTGCGTTTATTAATTTCTCATAACTTCTGTACATTTACATTGGAGTTGCAGGGCATGCGCAGTTCAGGCTGCGCAATTGGGATTGCGCAGACACAGTTTATACATACATTACTACAGACACAACAACACACTCTACTCTCTTAATTACACAGATAGCGCTTCGTATGCCGTGAACTAACAGACGGTATTTAAACTTGCGAATACCGGTATTACAAATCGTGCTTGGCTCAAATACCGGTATTCGATATCCCAGTATTACAATCCTACTTGTTCTTTTGGGTTTGTTAAAATTAATTTGGTGTGGACAACGTTATATTGTCCGCAAAGGTTTAATGTAAATAAAATAGTAGTGACCATTTCATTATTAAAGTTAAAATAAATTAGTGTTGATTTTGCCCTTCAAAATTTTAAACATCGATACAGAAAATACAAGTAACAAGCGTCGCTCGGTCTAAGTCTTCAATCTCACAACTACGTAATAACTTGTCTAAAATATGGCAGCATAAAAGTGTGAAGTGTAGATGAAACAAATTTTCTTTTCTGAGCCGAAAAACAGTATTATTCTTTGTATTGTTTAGAAAATAAAGTGTAACTATGTTTGAAACAATTGAAATAAACTCACATTAATTTAGCAAATTATATACTTTTGTTAAAGTTCTGGTGTCCATCAAATCAGAAAAATAATGCTTATCGATATTATTTCATTTTCTATATCAGAACATCACAAGTAAAATTAAAATTTTTATGCATTGAAATATAGCTTTCACTTCGAGATTTATAAATTCAAGCTCTTGGTACAAATAGGCCCTTGGACACAGTCAGTTTACTGTTCTAGATTATCAAAGTAATGAAATCAGGGTTAAATATAAAGCGTTTAGTAAATAAGGCAAAATCCATAGTTAAACATAATGTACAATAAAAACACGCTTTTGAAATAAAATAGTGTTAAAATTTTGTAAAACATTTTGTAAATAATTTGTATTTCGATGTGTAATGCCTTTATATTACTCTACTATATTTATTTCATGTTAAAATTGTAATGTTACAAACTAACGCCGACATACGTAAAATAAGGTGATTCAATGAGATTTGGCGAAATATTGGCGATAAATTAGGTTAACATCATTTTGGCAGCCAATTTGGCAACATTGGTGACCATGTTGACGATACCCTCAGTTCGCTAGAATTAGTAAAATCCACTAATTTCACGATTTGTGACAAGCACTGTTATTTTCAAGTTTCGGCCCGGCTATAAATAGAACGATACTCGCCGCAACAGTCAGTCTATTGGTTCAACCAGCAAGTAGTGAGCATTGTTTTGAGGTGATTAGTAGACTTGCCTTGAACTTGATCAGCTCGTAGCGTGAATAGTCATTTACGCCGTATTTTGACACTGCTTATTGTGTCCTGAGGGCTGTTGAGTGTGAAATCGCTCTATTTATTTATTCTGCCGTTTTGCTGCTGAAATCCTGTATTTCAAGGATTGTTTCGATGACAATACTCCATCAGCTCTTAAAGAATTGTTATTTAAGACTGATTTTGTATAAAATCCCCGAACCTCAATCTACGTAACAATAAGGACAAATGGTAAACAATTGCAACCAGAAGTATTCAGTAATTCATTCTTTTGTAATTTCAATCGAGGAGGGGCATTGCTTGGGCAATGAAGGTCAAACCGTTTTCACTGATCTAATTCTATGTCTCTTAATTTGCTTTTCATTTTATTGTATTTTAATTGTGGATCATCTAAAGGTATCCACTTGCGACAACTTTTTAAAAATGGAGAAATGAGGATTTTGTGGTCCTTCTTACATTTGTTTAGTTCAATTTATGAAAATATAAAATTAACAAAGAAAAATAATTATTTATAAATGAGGAGAATGGGTAAAATTTACAAAAACAACATACGCGTAGCCCATATTGTACCAAACGTTTAGGTAAAATTAAAAATTTCTGTCATGTAATTTGCTATATTTACTTATTTTTAAATATTGCTTCAGAATAAAGAGATATTTTAATTTTGAAACTAGAGCCCTTTTCTTGTATTATATGAAATTCATAGAAACACAGTGATTATATTCACATAAGGGACTGTAAATTTATAATAAAACAGTGATTGATAAATCAGAAGATTAAAGTACTTCTACTATTACTGGAGAACATACACAAAAATTTCAGTTCATTATTTTCAAAACTGTTTGAGACAATCTTTGGCCCCGTTCAATTTAAAAACCTTTCCGGGTAAAACAGTTTTAAAATTATGACATCTTGCTTAAAGTAATATCTGCTCACTAATACATTTAAGAAGTTTGTTATAGTAGAAGGAAAATAATAAACAATCATAAATTTTTGGTCAGTTTTCAGCAAAATTTACAATTTAGGGTAGTCGGATACAGCAAATGGCTGGCAATGTGGCCCTCTGTTGAATGGAGTCAGGAGAATGAGAGTTTTACCAATAGAGTTTGTAAGTTTAGGATGCTCAAGGATTGTCATATTGAAAAAGTCTTTGCAGATCCGAATTATAATAATAAAGTCATTAGAGAACTTATAAACGATATATTTTTAAAAACATATAAGAATATTTGAAATAATGACCATGTAAGATATTTACCATATCTTAAAGATCTATGTTCTCAAAATATTCCTAAGATAAGTATTTTGCTTTCAAGTATAGAACTAAATTATCTCAAAGGGTCGAACCTAATTTTTAAGTATATTAAATTTTTATACAAAATGGAAATCACCATAAAAGCATAGGAAAATGTCTTTAACTATCAAGATTGTACCGATACAATCAGATATATCAGTAGTTAATTCGTGCCGTAAAATGCCATCGGATCCTTTATCTCTGACCAAGGACGATGCTTAGTTTACACTTTCATTTTATAATGAATGGACATTTGATGAATATTACTGTAGATGAGACAATATGAAGATTTGGATACTAAACATCTAATTCATAATTTAAATGGTAATATAAAAAGTCGGATGCTGCAGCATCTATAGAACATAATTTGAAGGGACTTTATTTGTGGAGATGTGACCAGTTTATGGCTATGAAACCTTCTCATTTGCGTTTATATTGCAGACCAAATCCTATAGAATATAATGAATGTATTGAGGCTGTACTAATAGGTTATCATAATAGCCGAAATCCCAAATCATTTAGTTCTCCTCCTTGATGATCAATTATTGCAGGTTCAGAAAAATACAGAAATAAAACTTATTAAGGTAATTTAACAACTTTTCTCTCAAAACCTGTTCTTACTACACATAAATCGTAACTTCTCAAGTAAATTTGTATGGGGAGCAAGAAGGTGTAGGGAAACAAAACGCGTTCTCCTTTCATTCAAATAGAAATCAATTACGGCTACACAGGAAACTTCTCGAGTGTTTGCAATATCACATGATTTCCTCTAAAAGCCCTTTAGATAGAACCGATGCAACAGCCGCGTTTCTGTAAAATTTAAGTTTGTAACTTCTTGAAAATTAAGATTTAAGGTAATTTACTATATTTCAGTTAAGTGCAATCAATAAAAATAAAATATCACATTGTCTTGGAGGGTTCAGGAATGGACACCTTCTTGGAAATTATAATCGAAAACCTTACACCCACGTATATGTCGTGGCTATCAACTCCATTGAGTATTTCTTGTATGACCAAATACACTGTGTCTCTGTTAACACAAAGCTTTTGATTCTAATGAAAACATTCTTATCGTTCTCGTCTCTTGATTAAAAA
>BMAO01024336.1:0-98727 GCA_019973975.1 Trichonephila clavata | reverse complement strand
TGCCATTTTTTCTAAAGAAGTGTTTAATGAGGTATAGACGCGCCGCCAAATAATTTTGGGAAAATAATAAAACTAAATACTATCAACGCAAAACTCTATTAACAACAACAAAATATATTTTGCACTGTACATTTATAAATGTTTTAGTTATACATGTAACTCAAATTCAAGTAACATTAGTGTGACTTCTGTTGTTGCAGATTGAATGACAAATTATTAATATTAGGATTGTAGGTGTTACTTTTTATAGAATACATGCTGAATTTGAGTCATCTGCCAAACGGTTTCTAAGTAATTAATTATTTTTATTGTGATTCACTTTTTGACAAGAGGGTTTGTGATTTGTTTCAAAATACCGTTTTACAGACGAAGTTCTGCATACCACTATTCCAGAACATAAAACACACACCACTTTGTCGCCTTTACTAATAATGCCATGTTTCTGGGTCCACCAAATTTGAAATTCTCTGTTACACTTACTATCTTGCACTTTTTATTCTTTTGTGAAACTAAGTGTGTAAAATAACAGTTGAAAATCATAAATATAACGTAGATAAACTTTAAAGTACAGTTGTGTCAAAGAAATTGACTATGCTATGCGCAGAGACAAACTTTACATCATACTCAATTGCTTACAACTATGGCAAGACCATAACAAACGAGTGTGCTCCCCACGACCCATCACTCACGTTTGTTCGTAATACTTCAAACTTTGAAATAAAATGCAAACCATTTTGATCACTGGCGTGCCAAAAATATTGTGTCGCAATCAATGGCACGCGTGCCACTGGTTCGCCATCCCTGCTCTACAGTAAGCCCTAAAGGGAAATTTGATGAAATTTCCCTAACTGATGGGGAATTTAATCAGTCTGTGCGAAACTTAGGCCGAATGAGGAGCCCCGAAGAGTTAGCAGTGGCGTAACGTACACCCCCGCACTGCAGGGGGGGGCCCAAAGCCTGATTGACGCCATGAATGTTGATTTTCTCAAAATTTTCACTTTGCATTTTTTTAAAATCGAATTTTTAAGCGATTTTCCAATTGGCGATCTAAAGTCATTCAAAATCAAAACTTTAATACGCTTATTAGATATCTGATCCAATAACCAAAACAAAACAAAAATTATTTTCTGTAATCCTCGCGACGAGAGAGAGATATTTTCTTCAGTGGGTTTTCTTTTTAAGCCAAAATTACTAATAGATAAAACAAAAATCAGACTCAGAATCGTATAAAATGCCAGAAAGAAAAAACAATTCATCACTGTTTCTTTTCCAGTATACCTTACATTCGCTGTAGGGAGAAGGGAAAAAAAGATATGATTTACTTTTCATGAAGTAGAGTAACTAATTGCCGTCTTTACCCCCCCCCCCATGTATTTCATTTTCATCTATCGAAGTCGTAAATAACGCACATTTGTTATGCGTTTTTCAAGCAAAATAGTATTACGATAATTGGAAAAGCATAGAGAACATTTTAAATGATCATTTGGTCTAGATTTATGCGTATTCAATCAAATGAAGCATAATGAGAGAAGAAAGCATAATGGAATGTTTCAGTTTTTTATTTCTTTTTTCATGGAATCATTTTTGCATCATTCAAAGAACTCTTCTTTTTAAAAGTTGCAGTATTTATGCTAGAATATAGTCAAACTTTAGATCAAGCTCCTCTCAGGATTTGAAACCAAAAGTATAAGGTAAGTGATACTTTTTTTCCCATAAGAAGTTGACATCGAAAATTATTTTACAGTGTTCGTCGCTCACAGTATCTTGGTGTTCGTTTTTATTTAAGTTACCAGGTCATCTGTCGTTAGATTTCCCATTTTAATGAATATTATAAATACTCTCTAATGTTATACATTATTTACTTCGTTTACTCAGACTCCGGTTGATTTTGTATTCAGTTATAAGTTTAATATTAAATTTTTTTACGTGATATCATGTTATGGTTTGGCAATCCTTTGTATATATACATATATTCATATATATATATACACTTGCTTGAAAAAGTTGCGTTCACCCATAACAAATCATACAAAAAAGGTAAAATTTTATAGAAATATAATTTTTTTTCTCACAATATTTCATGAATTTGTTTACTATTATTTTTATATTGAGCATGTAAGAATTCGTTTATTTTGAATTAAAACTGCATAAGATTACGGAAGTTTGTGGCAAAGTACACAAATCGTAGGCAGAAAAAGTGTGCATTCACTATTTGAAATATTCTTGATATTTTTATCAACAGCGTTATAGGTTAACCGAGTTTTTTGCATTCCGTTGTCTAGTAAAATAGCTTAAGAAAGTTGAGACGAAATAATTTGAACGTTTTTGTGAGATACGAAGCAATGGAAGGAAATGAAAAATAAAAGGAAGGAAATTAGTATCAGTGAACGTAAAATCTTTGTGAAAATATGGAAAATGGAAGAAGTCGTCGAGATATTGCCTGATCCGTTGAACAGCAGTATTCATTATCAGCGTGTTATTAACATCTTTAAATCAACAGTTTACATATCCAAACCTCGTTCAGATTGTTCATCTAAACTCACAATCAGAGAAAAACCAAGTATGATGATATCCTTGGTGAAAAAAAATCCACTTTTAAATGCAATTCAAATAGAAACAGACATTCACGAGAAGTTTAAGAAAAAAATTGTGCGGATACTGCAAGAAAAATCTCGGAAAAGGGCCGGATACCGTAGTCGACTGTCTTGCAGAAAGTTTATATTTTAATGGTCAAAAGGCTGAAACGGATAGCTTTTGCCAAAAAAACATGTTCATAAGCCTCCGGAGTTCTGGTGGACTGTGATACTCCGATGAGAGCAAATTTTGCATTTTTAGCATAAAAGGTCTTAAATTGGTATAGAGAAAACTTTGCACAGCGCTTCAAAAAGAGTATTTAGAACCAACGGTAAAGCTCGGCGGTGGCGTGGTGCGGCGGTGTTATGGTGTGGGGGCGCATGGAGAATAATGGTGTTGGAGTATATCGAATCAATTATGAACAAATATGATTATCTCGATATATTGAAAACAATTTAAAGCAAAATGCCACCAAACTTGGCCTAGGATTGTCGTTTCGTTTCCAACACGACAACGATCCTAAGCAAGCCGCTGAGATTGTGAAGCTTTGGCTCCGGTATAATGTACCAAATCAACTGCACTCGCCTTCGCAGTCACCTGGTCTGAATCCTATAGAGCACCTATGGGATTTTCTGGAGCGTAGGATTCGTCAACACGATATGTCTAGCAAGGATACGTTGAAGAGTGTTCTTAAGGACGAGTGAGAGAAGATAAGCCCAGAAAAAACCACTAGACTTGTTAATTCAATGCCAAAACGACTTCAGAGGTTTTCAAAAGACGGGGCTATTAAATATTCAATATAAATTATCCAACCAGCTATTAAATAGCTTATTATCCTTCTAAATAATTTTTATAGTTACTACTAAAACAGTGAAAGCAGACTTTTTCTACTTGATTCTTGTTGGTATCGCTACAAACCTGTCTTAAAATTAAAAGCTATGAAAGCAAACCGAGTAAACTTTTGTTTAGAATGAATTAATAAAATATTCTTTTAAAAAATTTTCAGTTCCAGTTTTTAAATTCCCCCCCCGTGGTTTATGTAATCAGTAGTGGGTGAACGCAGAATTTTTCTCGCAAGTGTATATATATATATATAAGATCCGGCTTGGGGCCCAATTATTTTCCGTTACGCCACTGGAAGTCAGTGATGTGCCTGTCCACGAATGAAATTTTTGTTTAAGGGAGCCCACAAATCCATATGAGTCCAAGTTAAATTGCGAAAGTTTATGTACCTTTTTCTCCGAAAACTTCTAATGGATACAATCTTTACAGTAGGTTATGTGTAGTATGAATAAATCTTTTACGATGAATTTTGTATTTTTGTTAAAAATTAAAGTAATTATGAATTTTTTAAAAAAAAGTCCAATTTTTCACAATAAAATTAAGTTTAAAAAAGACTTATCTAAAATTGTTTGCTAGATATAACTAATTCCTTCCATTAAAATGTGTAAACATGTTAAAAGTATGTTCACTGAAAATTTGACGATTATACAATTAGTAGTTTTTGAGGAAAAAGGTACATTAAGTGAAAAATATTACATTTTGAGAAAACAGGCTTTAAAGTAAAAAATTTGTACTTTTTTAGTTTTTACTTTTTTTAGTACTTTCTAGAAGAATATGAAGCATTTTCTTTACCCTATGATCTTTCAAAAGACTCTTCTGATTTTACTGTGCAGTAGCAATATTTTTACTTCTAATTTAAGAGTTTTTATTTCCACAAATGTAGATTTTGAAATCACTGACCATATGGTGTTTTTACTGACTCATTTGGGAAGGAGGGTCTGGGTCTTTCCATGTAAAAATTTTCTTAATAACATAGGATCCCCTAGATCTCTCTAAAAAATGGCTTCCTTTAATTCATTATGGTATATAGTTCACTTGTATGTGTTTATGATCTTAGTGCCTTTCGTTACATTCAGCTTTTGCCTTTTTTAACATGCACCATGAATTTATACCCTCATTACACAGTCCATGTTGAGGGCTGTCATTTGAAGCCGAAGATGAAAATAAACAACCCAAAAAGCAGTTTTCATGCTCTTCACAAAATACCTTTGAGTCTATTACGACCACTGGAGCTTTTTCAATCTCTTAATTTTTTTCTCTGATTTTGCTTTTAAGATCCAAAAGACGTGTACCCATACACTTTTGGATGCACCCAATGCACTAATTTTTCATCTTGAACATCATATGTATTCGCGCTCAGCAGAAACTTATGCAAAGGGCTATATTGGTGTTATTGATCCCGTTATTTTAAACCGCGATCAAATGATAAGAACTAACTGAACTGGTACCTAATCCTTCGAACTTCCACATCATACCAACTAGAAGACATGGAGGTTCGACAGATTTAACGTGCATCAGTCCCTCTACACGGGGGATATTCGGTATCATTAGGTTTCGAACTCACGACACACTGGCCATGATTCCGTGACCATGACTGATAGGCTACCAATGTCACTTGGATCCAATGGAAGAAAGAGAATGATACATTTCTATTAAGATACCCGACTACTAGCGACAACTTTAAAAAAAAATAGAGATATAGGGATTTTTTTGTTGTTGTTTTTAGATTTGTTTAGTACATTTTAAGAAAAATATCTTAAAATTAAGAAGAGAAAAAGAAATTATTATTAATAAAATGTAAAATGGGAAAAAGTAGGTAAAAATTTACAAAAAATAGCATAAACGCTGCCCATTCTGGACCGAAAGTTTATAAAGTTTTTCAATTTTAGTGTGTTGCTTTGTTATTCATTTTTCAAATGACCTTCCGGATAAGAGATATTTTAATTTTTACAAAAACTAGAGCACTTTATCTCAGTTATTATATGAAATTGCTTGAAAAAGACAATGATTACATTTACATAAGGGACTGTAAATTTTGTAATAAAACACAGTGATTGATTAATTTAAAGGTTAAAACGCTTCTACTATTATACAGAACATACAGTAAAAAAACTTCAGTTAATTATTTTCGAAACTTTTTGAGCAATCGCTGTCCCCGTTTGAGCATTTTCAAAAAAAACCCACACATTTCGATTAAAAAGCGTTTTAAAGTATGACATCTTGATTAAAATAATAGCATCTGCTTTTACTAAAACACTTGTATTTTTTGATTTAGTGAGCGGAAAATAATAAACTTGGTATTTTATGAAGCTAATTATGGCCTATAAATAAAATCATAAAAATATTTGTCAATTTTTGGTAAAATTCACAATTTTTGGGTAGTTAATTCAAAAACACTGTTAATTCATACATTTCGATTTTAGTTGATATATCTATAAATCAGCTAATATCAATATAGGGCAGTGATTGCGAACTTATGACCCGTGGGTCAGACATTGACCCACGCAAGCTTTTTAACTGACCCATGATTGCTAGGCAATCACTTGTTTGTTTACGCGGATTTCTTTAGATTTTCTTATTTGTGTGGATTATTTATATCCTGTTTGAATTTTTTCAAGCACATTGGCACAAAAGCGATTTAACTGCTGTCTGTAACACCTAATTAGTTTCATCATTACAGTACCAAAGTTACGCAAATGTCAACAAGTGTATATGAAAGTATGTAGTTTTTGAAATAAAGCAAACGTGTTTACAAAATATCAATTAAAGTGTACAATTTTACTCACATTTTGTTTGTTGGAAAAAAAAAACGAAAACAAATTCACAAATAACCATATTTAAAGCACTTTCTTCGGATAAAATTCACTTTTGTAAGGTTATTTTCAGTTATGCTTGTAGAAAGAGACTTCCATAGCGCCCTTTTTTACCGTTAAGCCAATTGAATTTTAAAAATGCTTAATATTAAAAATATTCATTTAACAATTTTTAAACTTAACTCTGGTGCAAATGGGCACAAGTGACCCACGCGCTAGTAATAAAAAAATATGAACAAAATTTGACCCTCGTCTGAAAAAAGGTTCGCCATCCCTGATATAGGGGAATCGAATCAAACCAATTAATAGTCTCTCTCTCCAAGTAACAATTTTTTTATAAACCGATCTAAAAATTAATGAATTTGGTATGTTGCGCCGTCCCTTCTTAAAATAAAAACTTCTAAACTCAAGATACGTGAGCAACTTCAAAAACAGTGCTCTCCCGCTCACAAAGAGTCTGAAATTGAAGTTTCATTTGTTATTTTCGTTCTCTTTCCCTCTTCTCTCTAAACTGTCCCGGTCATTAAATTATATTATTTAAATTTCTCACCCAATGGCTTAAGCGATGTTGCAAGGGCGTTAGCGGCTCGCTACACAAAACGAACAATAATAATAGCTGCTCAACAATTGATATTTTCAGCCGTTTAAATTACTTAAATGGCTTTTAATGCACAAGAGAAGTGCGACATTATACTATGATCCGATCCTGTTGCACGCCCAGCTAATGGCTTGATTTCGAAATGTTATTTTATTTATTTTTCATTTCGGTAACTAGTAGCCTTTTATAAACGGTCGGCGCGGTCATTATAGAAAATCATTTAAATCTGCATTTAACTTGCAAAGGCGGCCTGGCCTGCCTTGAGATTTGATTATGGCTTTTGCGTAATAGGGTTTTCCCCGGGTTTACGTGTATCAGCCTCTTCACTAGCCTGAATCCAGTAATTGTGTTGTAGAAGATTGAATAATTGTTTATAAATAGAGATGAATTGCCGTTGAATAACTTCGGCCTTTTCGTTTTATATTCATCGATTTGCGGTGTCTTTTCTTAAGCGGTCTTCTTGTTCTTCTTTTCTTAATTTTTTTTTATTTGTTTCCTCTTAGAAAGGATGGATGTCCTGGTTTGCATGTTTTATACATGAGCGTACAACGGTGGTGAAAATGAAAATAATATAGTGTCGAGTGATTGATTTATTTGTGTTGGAAAGTGAGAATAATCACATAGGAGTGATGTGTGAGATTCATTCATTTTTTTTTTCTCTGGGAATCTTTTTATAACTTTTTCCCTAAGTTAGTTAGTAATGATTCCAAGGGCAATATAATAAGCAACATTTTCCAGCGACCACACATCTCAATATCTATAAAATGTCCTAGGATAATTTTCCTCGGGCGGCAATGTCACCATACCTTTTGCAATCGAATAAGTAAAGATGTGACAATTAAGTAACTGGACTAATCTTAACAAATAACATTAAAAAAAATTAAGTCTGTTGCTACTTTGAATGGATGAATAGAAAGTATTTTATTAACGATTGATAGTTTGAACAATATATATATATATATATGTAATAATTCCCAGTAATATAATCCTTCAAAATAACTTTTAACTACCAATGGTCCATCCCTTCAGGGGACCAACGTTTTAGTAATAAATTAGCCCGCCGCCTAACGAGAGTATTTTAAACTACACCTATCCACCCACTCAGATCATGTGATTTGAGAAGCCTATAAATACCGAGATTTCTGGAGACCAACTCCCTATTTCGCTTCTGTATTTTGTCTGCGTAAACATGTAGCCGTCTGCAGCTCATTGTGCATTCGTTTTCTTTGTTATGTGTCGTCCTTGTTATGTTTTATGTGTTTAAGATGTGGAATAAATAGTTTTAATTAATCACCGGAATGCCTCGTCAATCCCAGCCAAAGAAACCATCAACAATAGCGATCATATTATTAAAGAAATCATGTCAACGGCCAAAGTCGATTATATATATATAGGGAGAGAGTGAACTAATAGTAGGAATTGAAAAAATAGCATGATTTGTCTGCATTGTTGTAACAATGCATACCCGGTTTGTCTAGTTTGGCTGAAAAACCTGTTTTCGACGCTAACTTTTGTCATTGTTTTAACAATTATATTTTTACAAAAATGGAAGCGAATGTCAGTTGGCGTCGAAAACCAGTAATTAATTTAATTTAATCAATGAATTAATATTTGAAAAACTGTATTAACATCAAGTGTCATCCACTACAAGTTAAAAAAATTATTTGAACTTGATTGGATGAATAGAAAGTATTTTATTAACGATTGAAAATTTGAACCAGATATACACTCGAGAGCCAAAACATTATGACCACCCCTACATTTTGCAATAAACTCGCCTGGATGACGTGGAAGGCACGTGATTGGGTGGAAGTGGTATTTAACTGCTGCTGGAGAGTCTGAAGAATCATTCTTTCACTTACTTCTGTGTGTGATGGGATAGGCTGCGGATCTAAGCGACTTTGATAGTGGGCAGATTGTAATGGCTCGAAAGCTCGGAACAAGTATTTCCGAAACTGCTCGACTCGTGGGTTGTTCGGGATCTACATTTGTTAGTACTTATGCAAAGTGGTTGAATGACGGTGAAACCAGCAGTAGACGACATGGTGTTGGACGTCCACATGCTATCAAAGAAAAAGGTCGTCGGAGACTGTTTCGCATGGTGAAGAAAAACCTGAGCCAGACAGCGACTCAGTTAACAGCTCAATACAATGCAGGGCCAAGTAGAATAACATCGAAGCACACTGTTGGCACACGAGTGGGACAAATGTCCCACTCGTGTGCCTTTGCTGACCAAGCGTCATCGCCAATTGCGCCTGCGCTGGGCCCGAGAACATCGCGATGCAATGGATCAGGGGGACAGAGTTGCCTGGTCAGATGAATCACGGTTTGTCATTCATCACGCCAATGTACGACTCAGGATACGCCGTCTTCCAGGTGAACAGTTTCTCCCTCAATGTACAGTAGGTCATACACAGGCCGGTGGTGGCGATATTATGCTTTGGGGGACGTTCTCTTGGGCGTCTCTGGGACCCGTGGTTGTGGTAGAGCAGACAATGAATGCTACAGTGTATCTGAACATCGTTGCTGACCAGTTGCACCCTTACATGGCCTCTGTTTTTCCAGCTAGAAATGGAATGTTCCAACAGGACAATGCCCCGTGACACACGGCTAAAATTGTGTTAGAGTGGTTTCAGGAACATGATGCTGAATTCCAGTTAATTTCCTGGCCGCCTAACTCACCGTATCTCAATCCGATAGAACACATTTGGGATGTCATGGGACGGCAGCTCAGGGTTCAAAGGCCACCAATTCGCAATATCTCGGATTTGCGTGACCGTTGTTAAAACATCTGGTACAATCTGTCTCCGGCCATCTACCAAGGACTTGTAACATCCATGCCAAGGCGGGTTGAAGCTGTGTTGCGTGCCAAAGGTGGGCCAATTTGCTATTGACAGGTGGTCATAATGTTTTGGCTCTTGAGTGTGTGTATATATATATATAAGGGAGAGAGTGAGCTGTATTGAAAAAAAATTACAAATTACTTTTAATCTTCTTTAACATATATATTCTCCTTCCCTGTCAAAACATCGCTACATAAGAGTTTTCCATTGTTCAAAGCAGTGCTGCAGCTCATTATATGTTACTTTCTTCAGCAATTCTGATATTTTTGTCTTCACCTCTTCTACAGACAGAAAATGTTCTCCCTTCAATGCATTTTCCTCCTTAGGAAACATGAAGAAGTCGCATGGTGCTAATATAAGCAGTTATCTCCAAACATCTCCTTTAACTATTGAAAACATTCAATTGGAACTTTTTTAATTTCATGAGAAATTTCAAATTTATGCGCTGCTCAATTATTAAGCTTATCATGATCGCGGCACTTCGACATAACAATGTCTTACTCAAACTAGGAAGAAAAAGAATATAAACTAGATAGCGTTACAAAATAATTTGCCACCTGTTCCGGAAGTATCAAGGTCAAATACATGCCATTCCCAGTCCTCTACACCAGAGGTTCCAGAACTTTTTTGTCCCATAGACCCTTGCCATGTTTTTTTAGTTTCGGCTTAGACCCCTGCTTAACTCTAATATTGAATTTTTACAAATTTATCAACTTACTTGTCTTTTTTATAGCTGGTATATCTACTACTACTTTAAAAGAATTAAATTTCTAACTGTAGTAAAGTACATTGTTTGAAATTTAAAAAGCACATGTGAATTAATTAAATTGAAAGTTATTTAATTCATAAAATAACTGTTAAAGAAAACAACTAAACAACAAGTACATTATTTCAATGGTAGGGATGAGTTCTTTTTTCAGAGAAAATTTTCAACATTTGGTATCAATCTTGTCAGGTTTAACCTTAAACCTCCTATGTTAGTAGTGTCCAATTTCTTTTTCTTTCTTTCTTTTTTTGTTTTGGAGATTGGTAACTACGCTGATATTCATTCTCACTAGGAAAAGGAATTAAAAACTTCCTCCACAATATTCCATAATTCGGAGCAAGTAACAGATTTGCTTTATTAAAGCCAAAATTGCTGACATCCGTTTCTAAACTTTAAGATCTTTGTTAGTGCTTATTACGATCAGTTCCTATGGTAATGTGCCATTTTTTTCAATGTGGCCATATGAATTCATTGCTTACTGTGGTATTACCATTGTCAAAACATTTTCAAACTTGGTTTCAAAATCTGAATAAAAGGCATTGAAATGTTGAACGTAGGTTAAAACGTCCTGACAGATTGTCGGTGACAAATTGAGAAAATTTGGACCCTCCAGTATTGTAATTCTTTACTTTAATTCTGGAAAAAAACATTGAAATGATTCTTGTTTTAATAAAATGTATGCTGTGACCTTGTAAGTACAAACTAACCCCATTAAATTTAGTAAATATATCTGTTAAATCGGTAAATTTTGGTTTCCGCTAGATAAAATTTTCTTTTAAAATAAAGTCACGATCTTGTTTAATGAGAGCCCATTTACACCTCATGCATCCCGAAATTATTTTTTTGCTGACGTGGACCCCTTGTAGGTCGTTACAGATCATGGAGGTCTATGTAGACTTCTTTGGGAATCACTGTCCTACATCAACCCAAACGGCTTGGGCACGTCTTGCAAAAGGAGATTAGGAATCTTCATCACTCCAAACACAGACACTTGCAAACACACATTACGTTATGAGAGGAGAGGGTGGGTTACTTTTAAAAACTTTGACGAAAGCTCTGAAGCGTAGTCTTTATGCTAAGGGTCCTTTCATATATGTCAATGTGCCTCACATAGCAGAAGCAACATAGAGTCGGAGCTGGTTTTGAATAGAAATCGGCTGGCTCCCCCTTTACACGCTGTCAACAGCTACTTCTTGCTGTGCCTACCACTGGCACTCGAAAACCACGTTCTGATCTCTACTAGTTGACTCAATTAAAAGAATATTGTAGAAGCTACTCTCTTCACACGTGGTTACTTGTATGTTAAAATTAGAGAAACCGTTCTATTTCTTCTCCGGAATTAGTCATTGTACCGATAATTTCGGCACTCCCTTTTCATCCTATATAAGGAATTCCTATTTCAATCTCTCAACTTTGTTTAATTTTAAAGAAATTATCTTCTTTCACTGTAGAGGAGAGTTGACAGGGATAAAATTATCTGGCACTAAGTTGCCTCGTGTGAAAGCAGCCTTAAATAAAATTGCTAGTCCATAGTTAGGAAGGGAAGTTGAACCTCATACCCCACACTTGTGCACGCTTCTGCTGACAATTATTGATTGTATCTTTCAGTGTGCAATTATTAGATATTGTTGGATCTGAATGGTGGTATTTTGATTGCTTAGAATTTTTAATCATTTAACTATTTGTGTCTGAACTTTACGTATGTGTTTAATTTCAAATATCATTAAAACTAATCCCTTTCTGCGGGATGTTTTCATTTTCCTAAGCAAAACAAAAAATGAAGAATAAAAAGTATAAAGCAAAACACTTTAGAGTAATTTGCTCCAAAATGATATGTGTGATGTGAGAATTAAAATTCTATTCAAACATTTTTATTTACCCCCCTCCTCCTTTATTTTATATTTGAAATTGAATAAAATATCTCTACTGGAGGAATGATGAATTTTTAGAAATTTTTTATTTTCTAGGTTGAAATTTGGACTAGTATTCTCTAGGATCTTATAGAAATTTTAGCGACAATGCTGTTTATAACAGATAAGATCACTTAAGAAAACGCAGTAACTCAAAATAAGAACACTAACAATGATTTTTCTTTGTTCTTTTAATTGCAGAATTATTAGTGATACATGAGCTACAGATTACTTTTCCTTTAGAAATTAATTGACATTTATTTTTTAGGGGATAATATACTTGGGCATTTAATGAAAGAAATTTTGAGAGAAATTCTCATACACAACGCCTATTGAGATTTCAACATGTTTGGGAAAAAATAACTTATTTTACTCCTTTTAAAAAAAACCTTTTCGTGATGCTGTAATAAATGTATTTATACATAAGGTATAGTTAGTAAAAATAGGTCATAAAAAATTGAATTTATCTGAAGAGGGGTGCACAGAACGATTTGCCTAGGGGTCCCCCCCCCCACCTTTCAGCCATCTCTCGAAAATTCCGCTTACGTCATAGATCGTGATGTTATAGATTTCTCCATTAATTTCTAGAATCTTCTATATGGTCACAAAGTCGTCAAAAATGGTCACCAACAGGGTCGTTAAAAATGATGCCAACTTGGCTGTCTCGCCAACACTTCACTAAGTTTCCACTGAAATGCCATTATAATGTAAGAGACGGCATTGTGCTTGCGAATATTACAAATTTTATCTTAAAATAAACACAACAGAAAGTAATATTAACGTATTAAATTTAACGTTGTAATAATTAACGTAACTTAGATACGCAATTCGTATTAATACGCGTACGCAATTCCCTGTAAGATTGGTATTTGCCATGACTATTAATAAATCACAGGGTCTGAGTATTGACAAAGTTGATTTATGTGTAACACCAAAAGAAACAATGTTTACCCATGGGCAATTGTATGTGGCTTTGTCAAGGTGTAGAAGAAAAGACGGGGAAAAATTAAGCGCATTTAGTGGAAAAGGTAACCACGAACATTGTTTTTGAAGAGGCACCAAATTGAAGTACAAATTAAAATGCGGAGATGCAGACATGAAATTTATTATTTTTTTCTTGCTAACACAATATACTGAAAAAAATAGAACTACATTATTCATGTAAATGAAAGTTTTTGCAATTTTATCAATGTGTATGAACCAGTGCCGGTTTATCCATTGGTCGCCTGGGGCGGGTGCCTAGGGGCAAAGGTCCGAAAGGGTGCAAAAGAGCCTGATAAGCTGGATTTAACCAAGTGTTCTGGTAATAAATTTCGATCCGCCAGTGAAAAGGGGACCCATAGATCTTCGGCACCCAGGGCCTCAAATGAGCTTAAATTGGCTCTGGTATGAACAGTTTTATAATTTATACACTGGAAGTTGGTTCGCCACGAGGTGGACCGGGGTACCTCCCTCCTAGTCAATTCATAAGAATTAAAACTTGCATATACTCCATCATAATAAATGTTTGGCGTAGTACAGCCCAAATTGGCTCTTGTGTCATAAAACGTCACAATCATTCACTCACTCACCCCCCTCCCTCACGCACCAGTTGTAAATCGCTTTTAAGGTATCGGACTACCCTAAAATTGTGAATTTTACCAAAAATGGACATTTTTTTATAATTTTTTAATAGGCCATCTTATTAGCTTTATAAAAATACCAAATTTATCATTTTCCGTTCACTAGAACAAAAATTACAAGTGTTTTAGTAAAAGCAGATGCCATTACTTTAAGCAAGATGTCATACTTTAAAATGCGTTTTACTGGAATTATTGTTTTTTAAAAAAGAATGTTCAAACGAAAAAAGTGGTTGCTCGATAAGTTTTGAAAATAATTAACTAAAATTTGTTGTGTATGTTCTGTATAATAGTAGAAATGTTTTAACCTTCAGATTGATCAATCACTGTTTTATCAAAAAATTTACAGTCCCTTATTTGAATATAATCAATGTGTTTTTAAGCAATTTTGTATAATAACTAAGATAAAGTGCTCTAATTTTTGTAAAAAATGTCATACTTTTACATAGGTCTTATTGTTCCCGAAATTCAAATTACTTTGTACTTTATATCCCACTATTTCGTCCATCGACCTTCAAATGGGTGTCTTTTTTTACATTGTAGCTCACAAATTTGTATCAACTACACAGTAATATTATTATCTGAGAAATTTAATATACACGCAACAAAAAATATATTTTCTGTTTTAATGATATTCAAATGCCTTCATAAATATTTAATTACTCTCATAACTTGAAAGGTCACCGTTATCTAAATCTAAGTGGAATATGCTAACTTCTTCAAGCGAGATAGTTGTTCCATAAATAGAAAGTCTATAATTTAAAGCAATAAAGTAAAATTTTTACTTTTTAATATGATAACAAACTACGTGAAATATTCACTAAGCAATTTTACATATGTGAGAATGCAGTTTATATTTTATTAGTGTCTATCCAATATTTTGGAGGAGGTGCTAAAAATTGCAAGCAGTTTATGTAGAAAATGAAAGAAGATTTTCTCATTTTAGCGCTAGAGTACAGATAATGTAATTGTACGACAGACGTGTTAAGCTTAGGAATGAAGTT
Source organism: Trichonephila clavata (assembly GCA_019973975.1). Lineage (NCBI taxonomy): Eukaryota > Metazoa > Arthropoda > Arachnida > Araneae > Nephilidae > Trichonephila > Trichonephila clavata. Next base: position 83,757 of record BMAO01024336.1, on the reverse strand, counting down.
GATTCATTTACGAATGCAATGATTCAAAAGTGATATCTTATTTTTGCATCTCGAAGTTGAGAACTCTATTTTACTTGTTAACTTTAAAAAAACGGCTGCGATAAATTCAAATTTCTAAAAAAATTCAAAGCGAGTCCTATCTTTTTTTATGGTGAATAACTTAAAAATAAATCAAGAGGATATTATATTATGAGAATTCGATGTTTAACTTTTTTTTAACTTGAATCCTCTACTATTTAATAGACTAATTATTTAAGCACTTTATGTTAAGTTAATGCAACTTTCTCATCTTTAAGACATGTATTTAACTTAAATGAATACAAACCACGTTAAAACTGTATATAGGGTCTTTGATTCTAAATGATTATGTTATTAATAAGGGTTGAAGCTTCCCTTTTTAACACCCTTTTATAAGTTTCATTTCTATGGAACGGAATCTTTGAACTCAATTTTTACCCACTGTAAAAGGTCAGATTAATTAGAACTTTTGCTCACTTGTCCAGGACCGATGACCAGTGGTGCACACAAGGGGGGGGGGTCCTAAGGGTCCAGGCACCCCCCAAAGCCCTTGAGTTTTTTTGTGCTTGATGATAATCCTATATATATATAATGTAAAATTTAATTAAGTACTTGTAATTAACTATTTATTTTATTAATTAATGCTAATTATTAACTCAATAATTTATTTTTTGCTGTTTTTTGTGAACAAAATCGTGAAAATCAATTGGTGTTGTCTTGAGGTACGATACGAGTTGGGGGACTTTTGATTATGGACACCACCATTGAAAATTTTTTGTGTGCGCTACTGCCGATGACAATACAATCATTTAATAATTTTGTCCCATTGTCCTGATCAGGATCATCAGGACTAACGATTTCCCACTTTTAGATCCCATCCTGCATCTGGCGACAGATCCCATTTCCAGATTTGGCGACTAAAAGATTAAGATACAACTTAGTTCAATTAACTATAAAAGAGTGTTTTTTAGTTTCTTAAAACTATAATTTATTATTTTAAATAAGTAATATTAGTCACAAAAAATACAAACAAAGCAAAAAGTTAAAAAAAAATTAATCTTTGATTTAAAACTTGCTTTTTTTTCTGTTTTAAAACTAAACCGCGTGCGCGAGGCGTGTGCGTTTGAGTGCGGCGAAGCCCTATAACGCTTCGCTTGCCGCATGTCAAAATGCGAAGTGCGATCGCGCTTCCCTTCATTTTTGCCAAAATACAGAGACGTGTGCTCACGCTGCTGTTGGTTAGTTTGATTTTCGCATCAATTGAGAGCAGTTGTTTTCATATCAATGCAGTTTTTGATGTGTAACATCTTTCCTCTCGATTGCTGGAGATTTGTGGGAGTGATTTCGTGAAAAGGGACGGAAATGTGTAACAGGAAGTTGGGGAAGCGCGCGCTATTTAATTTGACCAATCAGTGCGCTTGGTGGTGTCTCTTCCCTACCCTCGCAGTGAAGTTCTGTTTTTTCTCCTTCATTCGGGAGGGGCTCCTCCCCCATCTCCTGCGGTCTAGGCCGTGGGATCTTTGTTTTTGTTTTCTCACTTTAGGATCAGAGAAGAAGCTAAGTCCTTTAGGCAGAGATGTGGTTAGACAATGACGGACGTGTTTCGATACCTGACTTCGATTGCTGCGCACAATTTAAACGACCGGGTCACAGAGCAGCTGGTGTTGCGATCTATCGTAAGCAGAACAACTCACATATTGTGGCTCGACAGATGGATATTACTTATCGTCAAACAAGTGGACTGGGTATTGTTAGTCAAGATATTGGGGACATATGTGCGGCAGAATCCTTATTTGAAAATAGACAAACAGTGATTTAGGTGGTCGTATACATTTCTCCGAAGCAAACGGTTCAAAAAATTAAAGATTTCCTGCATTTTGTACTTTTACCATATATCGAAGGAGATTCTGCTCTTAAAAAAAAAAAACTATCACTCACTTTTCCCATGATTTTGAGTGGTGATTTTAAAGTTAACTTCAGTTTTCTAGAAGCCGAGCCACTCATAGCTTTTTTGAATGATGAACTCAAGCTCGAAATGAACACAAATTGAACAGTGGTACTGTTATTGACGCTATTTTTCGACGGTTTTTAAATACTTTGAAATCACAAGTATATGTGTCATATTTTAGTTATCATAAGTTATCATTACCGCTCTTCACCCAAATTGAACAAGAATAATTATTTTTGATAAAAAATTGCATTACTCCTTGCGTTAAGTAGATAAAATTTTCATTAAAGATATAATTATTCCATAGAAAATTTTTTCCAATCATACTCGATTCATTTTTTTCAGGATTTAAGTTGCTATTGCGAATTTACCACGATAACATGTCTGATGTTACACATCGTATGCGACTATTGTATTATTAAGGGGACACGGTACGATTCAATTGGCGAAAATCGGTCAAAAAATCAAAAAAAATTTTTTTTGCCTAAATTATTCCTTATACATTTCTCTATTATCTCACAAAATTTCAGAGCTCTAAATTAAAAAAATCCAAAGTTATGATAACTAATATGCTCGTCAGAATTTACATTCTGACATCATTTTGCTCTAGCAGACGCACTTTTCATTTTCTAGCCAATTTAATTAATTCTAACACAGTTAAGCAGTTTTAAAATTAAGTGAAGAGATTGTATTTCATTCAAATTGTTTGTTTACATTTTCTGAGCTATACTGCGTTCTTTATTCTGCTAATTTTTATTTCATATTTTTGAAATATTTAGTTTCGGTTTACCAAAAAAAGTCTTTTTTAAGACTAATTATTTTATCGTTATCAGTTTAAAAGTTTTTTTTATATATATAAACGTATTCTAATACAGCATTTTAATAGTTAAACATGCCTCGCACGAAGAGGAAAAACAAATCAAGTAAATTGAATATTCAAAAGCGATGGTGCACTGAAACAAAAACTGAAAGCAATATGGACATTTCAGAGCACAATTCAAATGTTGCTCAACACTCAAGTGGTGATAGCATTTTAAAATATGAAAGAATTTCTATGCAAGAAAAAAGTGTACTAGAACAAGAAAATGTTGCTGATACCTATGATGGACCAAGTTATATAATTGTTGACAAAAATGCCTTGTGTGATATTTTCAAGTATTCTTTTTGTGGTATCTGCAACCAGTCAACTTTAAAACTTGAATTTGGACATAAATATGGGTTTTCTCATCAATTGAAACTAGTATGCAAAACATGTTCAGAGCAAAAAATGGAATGCTTTACATCTCCAAGACTTGAAAAAAATCAAATACATCTACACCTTTCGATGTGAATGTTCGTGCTGTTCAAGCATTTTTTTGCAATCAGTGGGGGTCATGCATCGGTTGAAAAATTTTGCATGTTTCTCAATATGCCTTTGATGTCGAGTAAAACTTTTAATGAAATTAAATGCTACATTAACTCAGTGTCTCTTGCTTCCCAAACTCTGTTGAACTATGTACATAACAGCGTTCAAAATGCATACAGCAAATTGAATCAAAATGGGTCAAATACTGTTACTGATATTGCTGTTTCTTTTGATGGGACATGGTTGACCCGAGGACACACATCCCAAATCGGTGTTGACTGTGTAGTCGACACTTTAACAGGATATGTTATTGACTATGAAATTATGAGCAAGTACTGTCCAATATGTATAAGTGCGAAAAATGAATTAGGCGAAACTACAGTTGAATACGATGTTTGGTATTCTGGCCACAAAAATTCCTGCCAGATTAACCACGTTGGGACATCAGGAGCAATGGAAATGAAGGCTGCAGCCAAAATTTGGTCTCGATCAAAAGCATGTGGTTTCCGTTACACAACATTGTTATCTGATGGTGATGCTAAAACTCATAAATTCTTAAATAGCCTAAAAATATATGGACCAGATGTTGAAATTTTGAAAGAAGAGTGTATTAATCACGTAAGCAAAAGGTTAGGCACCAGCTTATGCAATCTTGTGAAAGATTGGAGAGCTAAAGGTATCACTTTAGGAGGAAAATCTTATAGCTGCCTAAAAGAAATAACGATAAAAAAACTAACGCAGTATTATCAGAAAGCTATTCTGGAAAATAAAGGAGATATTCAGGGCATGAAAAAATCTATATATTCCACGCTTTATCACAATATCTCGACAGATAAAAATCCAATTTCACATGAAACACCCTCCTGGCAAAGATTCGTGGTGATTTTATCGAAGAGCCTTAGCTAAAGGTAAAAAACCTGCTCCACATAAATTTAATATTGGAACACCAATAAATCCAGATTACTTGACAAAAATTGTTCCAATATATCAAAGGTTAGCTTCTGATAGTCTTTTGAAAGGATGTGCTAGATGTCTGACTCAGAACAGCAACGAGAGTCTGCATAGCGTGATTTGGAGTAAGTGCTCTAAAGAAACTTCAGCGAAATCACGACGTGTAAATATAGTTGTTTCTGAGGCAGTATCAGAGTATAACTTTGGTACTTTGAAAGCCTTAAAAGAAGTACAAAAGGCAGCTAATTTGTATCTTGGTGAAGAAGCAGTAAAAATTGCTGCTACACGTGATTACAGACGTAAAAAAGAAAGAAATCTCCAAAATAATCTTGCTTTTCGCATAGCTCGTCGAAAAGTAAAACTAGCCAATATGCGAAAAGAAAAATATTCAAAGAAAAAAGAAGGGATTACATATAGTCCTGTGTTATTTTAAACATAAATGTAAAAAAAAAAAATATGAAGATATAAATTAGAATTATTTTAAAATCATCATAAAATGGGTTCATATGTTATTATCGCAATTTTTTAAAAATGTAAGGAACTGAAAATTTTAAATTTTAAGCATAAAAAATTATAATTTTCATATAATATCTTTATAAAACTTTTATCATGTGCATGTAGTATATACAGTAATTTTTTAGTAATTTTATCGCACTTATATATATCTTTTTACAGTAAATAAAAACTTTAAATTGATTTATCTCAGAACAAAAAAATCGTTTGTTTTCTTTCATTTAAAATGCTAAGGCTTTTTTTCTATTGCATGAAATGTTTTGAATTTTTTTTACAGATTGCTATTAATATATACATAACAAAAGTTGGTATGCATTTTTGAATCAAAGCAATACTTATTTTTTAAAAATATTTTAACTTAGAATTTATACGTTTTTTAGGGATTTTTTCATAATAATTCATAAAATTTTTTTTAGGAATTTGAATCATGTTATCCCCAAACCCATACCAACTTTTGTTGTACATGGTTTGACAAATATGTAAATCAAATTTCCTGTGTGTACGTCAATTATTGTACGAGGAGTAGCGTTTTAAAATTACCTCAAAAATTTTAAATTTTTTAAAAAAAAATTAAATGGATTGCTTTTTGTGATATTTTGAGCAAATATTCTGTCTTACGTATTGCATATACATAGGTTACAAGGAAAAAGATTGTAAAAACCATAAAATCAAAGATTTTTGTTTAAATCGTACCGCGTCCCCTTAATTTCACACACATTTGTGGCTTTTAAAATAAGATTTAAAATAAAACATTGCGGGAAGCAGTAATGCAGTTGAGCCGTGGATTGTGGTACGGTAGAAAAAATGAGCCAATGCAAAAAAATGTTTTGATCTCAATTTTTAAAAAAAATATCATCAGATCTATAAGGACAGGAGATAAATTTTTACATCAGAAAAAATGTTATAGACATATCATGATGAAAGACGAGCTCTCAAATACTGGAACAAAGTTGTTTTTAACATTTTTGTCAGAATGGTGTGATAGACGCTTATATAATATATTCGGAAAATTATCTGGGTAAAAAATTAACCTGATTGCAAATTATTTCGAATATAATTGATGATATAGAGAAGGAATAACTAGCAAGTAAAAATACCACAGGACAAAAGACTACTAATAAGTAAAAAGTTTTCTTTAGAAAATTTGCCTGGACGAAACTTGCCACACACACAGTATGAGGTACGCAGAAAAAAATGGTAATGGAATTAAACGATACAACTTAATTTGGGCTATAATATAAAAAAGGAATTCATGAAAATAAGATAGTAAAAAAATTTTTTTCCCGTCAAAGTTACTTGTTAGATAATTATTAGAGTTAATTATAATCATTTTTATTATTTTCCAAGAAAAATAACCACGCATTTTTCATTTCGCACTTCAGTATACAAATAAAGAAATAGCACTCAAACGATTAAAAAAGCGTTTTCATGCCTCAAAGTATAAGACTAACATGGTTGAAAATATTATACTGTCTACAATACAATAAAATTTTTAGTTTCTGCTTATCAATGGATTCTTTTACTGCTGCCTTCAATAGTGAAGTCGAAGCTATTGTGGTGGCTATTGAACAATCGTTAGTTCGTCGAAGTCCCTTTTTTTGTAAAGGCAGTTATATTGACAGATTCAAAAAGGGGCCTTCAAATTCTTTGGAATAAGCTAAGTAGCTCTCAAACAACATTGATCTTCGCTTAGTGCATTGTACATACAATTTGTTCCCGAGATGGAATCCTGCCCATTACGGAATTTTGGGCACTGAAAAAGCAAACAAATTGACTAAGTAGGAAGTTTTGTGAAAAACATCGCCTTAAGCCAGTGATTCCCAAAGTGGTCTATATAGGCCCCTAGGGGTCTATGGCAGCATTGCAGGGGGTTTACGTCAGAGAAAAAATAATTTGGGGGTCCATGAGTTGTAAATTGGGGCCTACGATAGGGACTCTAATTAAACCACATCACAATTTTCTTTAATTTTAAAGGAAAATTTAATCAAGTGGAAACCAGATTTACCTGTTTAACAGATATATTTACTAAAGTTAATGAAGTTAATTTGCAGTTACAAGGACCATCATTTTGGCGTTTCTTGCCATAATTAAGCTAATGAGTATTATTTTGGACGTCACAAATTTTCCTAGTGTCTCAATTTGTCACACACAATCTGCCAGTAATAGGACGTTTTAACTTACGTTCAACATTTAAATGTTCTTTATTCAGATTTTGAAACTAAGTTTGAGAATACTTTGACTGTATATATGGTAATATTACAGTAGGCAATTAATTAATATGCATGGACGAAGCAACAGATTCATCTCTCCCATTAAAAGCATTAGCTTGTTCCTCAGTTAAATTTTGTAACAATTATTTTAAGTATTAATTAAATTTTAATTTAATTAACATGTGTGTCTTTGGTCTTAAACACTATACTTCACTACAGTTAGAAATTTAAGTAGCATTTTAAAGTAGGTATAGCTCTATACCAGCTGTCAAAAAGACATTTAAGCTGATAAATTTGCAAAAATCCATTATTAGGTAAGTAGGGGTCTACCCCAAACCGAAAAACATGGCAAGGGATCTATGAGACAAAAAAGTTTGGGAACCTCTGCCTTAAACGATCTCTTTCTTTTCTCATTTGATTAAATTTTCTGTTATTTTGACTTATGAAACATATTTAAACAAGATATGATCTAATGAGTTGTGGATAAGAGATAGAGGATTCTGGTGGAGAAGACATCAGTTCCCAGTCTACCAAGAAAGACAGCAGTAGAGTTTTTTTTTAGATCTGACTAGACACGACTGTGACCACCTTTACAGAATTAGGGTGGTGAACTCCCCAAACTGAGTTTTGTGCCAACCTATGTGATCTGGAAACAATTGTGTTACACTTTCTAGTAGTGAGGATATTGTTTTAAAAGTATTGAAGAGTCCTTGAACTAATGACTTAACCCCTTCAGTACTAGACTGCGCTTTCTCGTATCTTCAGAAATTAGAGATTTTTGGAATACTGACCTTGATGTTACGACGCACATTTCATTTTTCCTTTTTTGCGCTGACTAAGGCGTGGGTGCGATAGGCCCCATCAGTCCGTCGTTTCTTCCTGCATCCAACGATGACAGATCCAAATCACAGTTGCTTTTTTTTTGTCCAATGTGTTGACCAATTTCTCTGAGATAATCCCCAATCCCTACAGGCTACTATTCTTCCTCGGTCGAGTTCAGAAACAATTGCTATGCTTCATATCGCCAATCTGTACTCTCCCTATATAGCGATTGCGGATGGCGCTACGGTCGTCCGTGATATCCGTCTGCGCTATAATGCTAATGATTTGCATATTTCATCGCCACCAACGCGTGATGGAAATTTCTAATGGTTTGCATGCTTCCTTCAGGATGTTGCATTTTGTGTGGCCAGCAGTGCATTTATGGTAAAGTAGATGAAAAAATGGAACCAAAACGACAATACACTTATGTAACACATGAGCATGGGAAGCTTTTTGTTCCAAGGAGAATTTCGAACAATTTCACAAAAATTTGTAATTCGTTATCTTCTCCAATGCCACAGTTATGAAAATAAAGGTAAAAATAAAATTTATTCTTGGAATTTGGGACACACAATCATTTTAAATCAAAATAAGTCGTGTGAAAAGAAAATTATTAGTATTATTATTTTTTGTTGCTAATTCGTGTAAAAGAAGTTCATGTAAAAATAGAATCGAGTGCTCTCAGATTTTGTGAAGTACGCTTAGTTGAGGTATCTGGCTACCCTAAAATTGTGAATTTTGCCAAAAATTGAGAATTTTTTTTAAAAAAAATTTATTTTATGAATCAATTTATTAGCTTTATAAAAATACGAAGTTTATTATTTTCCGTTCTCTAAAAGAAAATCTACAAGTGTTTTAGTAAAAGCAGATGCCCTTACTTTAAGCAAAACGTGTCATAATTTTTTCTTCATAATATTTATAAACCCCATGCACCACACAATCTATCACACGGGGGCATACAACTCAAAGGAAAGATTATGACACAAACATTCATGCCATATCCGGGATTCAAACCCAGTCCCTACGGCACCGCAGTCAGCGTCAATAACCACTATACCTGATGGGCAGTTAATGTCATACTTTAAAACGCATTTTACTTGAAATGTTTTTTTAATGCTAAAACGGGCCAGCGGTTGCTGAAAAAGTTTTGAAAATAATTAACTGAAATTTTTTGTGCATGTTCTGTATAATAGAAGTGTTTTGGAGCCTAGTGGTTAGAGCATCGGACTACAGACCGGAAGGCCTGGGTTCGATACCTGATGCCACCAAACATCCTCCGAGTACACACGGAGTACGTGCTCGTCAAATCAGTGGATCCGATTGTCTTGTGGGTGGTCACAGAAGAAACTACGGGTGCAGGGGGCTGGAGAATATTTCCCTCACCTCCAGTTCCATGCCTAAATTGTGGAGGTGGAGATAGGTGGGTGTCAACATCTATCGTGTATGAGCCGAGCCAAATCGTACTGTCACCTGTTTGGTGTTCAAAGCTAAAAAGACTAAAGACAGGCGTACACCTTGCCACGATGAATTTCATGGGCACCGTCAGACAGGTGGCATTAGAAACAACAACAGAAGTGCTTTAACCTTCAGATTTATCAATCACTGTTTTATTACAAAAATTAGAGTCCCTTATGTTAGGATAATCACTGTTTTTTTTAAGCAATCTCATATTACTAAGTTAAAGTGCTCTAGTTTTTGCAAAAATTAAAATATCTCTTATTCTTAAGGTCATTTTAAAAATGAATTACATAGCAACACATCAGAATTGAAAAATTGAAAATGTGTTCATAGTTTTTGGAACAAAATGGGCCCCGTTTATGTTATTTTTTTTAAAAAAAATTTCCCCATTTTTCCTATTTTAGTAGTAATGATTTCTTTTTCGTAATTTTAGCATACATTTCTTAAAATGTACTAAACATATCTAAAAATCACAATAAAATCCTCATACCTCCATTTCTTAAAAAAAAAGTTGTCGCAAATAGTCGGATATTTTAAGTAGAACTATTTCCGTTATTAACGGTGGAAAAAAATAAATGCAAATTTTTCGTTATATTTTGGCAATTATTTGGCCCTTTCGCGTAAACATATTTCAATGAAAAAGGAAAATCTTAATTCTTTTTTTGTGAAAAATCAATAAGATATCATTTGCAGCGAAGCCTTGACCCATTTCATTACTTTGAACGAAATCATCTGTTTCTTATGCCATCGTCATAAGATATTCTATCCTATTCGGTTTTTAAATATTTCTTATACATAGGTGTAATTTAAAACATTAAGCAAATATATATATAACATGAAATTACGGCTTAGTCCTTGAGTTTTCAGACACAGTAATGTTCTTTTTTCACTGACATATACGAGGAGACGATCATATTTCAAACATTAAAAATACAGAACCCGTTTAAAATAATTTATTTCTATGGGGAGTTTTAAGGTAATTAATTAAGTCACGACCTTAATAGCTGCAGGAAGGAGAAAGAGAGAGATAGGGAGAATACCTAATTGTAAGTAGTCAAAAAATCTTTAACCAGAAGTTTACAATATTCAACTTTGAATTACCGAAACATCATGGGGACAAATATGTCAGGAAATCGGACATCTACCGCAGCGTATTGTAGTTACAGTCAGGGACGTCTTAAGACTTCTTCAGGACCTACTCTCCTACACAAAATAAGCCGTGGGCCTTACACAAATGTATGCCCTACCTACGGCCCATAAAAGTAGACAGTACATAGCTTACGTTGCCAAATGTTCGTACAAACAATAACCCGAAACAAATAAATGTACATGACTTACAATCGCAAACCGGCTCCACCGAAGGCAACTTTTTGACTAAATGAGAAATGATGATATATGGTGGTAAGGCCTATGCATGGGCGGTGGTCACCACATGTAGCCAGATGACATATCATCCGAATTTCCCAGTTTTTCGGAGAATACAACCGGAAAAAAACATTTGACCGTTGAAATTATTCGAATCATGATCTCAGTAAGGCTGAATCGAGAATGAAACGAGGCCCCCATTGTGGTCGAGGCCCTTGGACTGGGCCCAGGAGGCCCATGCCTTAAGACGTTCCTGGTTACAGTTTGGTTAGGTTTCTGGCCCTGTGTGTGTGTGTAGAGTAATGAGTGAGTGTTTACCAATGTCGCATTGCAAAGCAGCACGAGGTCTTTTGGCGATGGATCTCATCATATGGAAAGTCAAATGACGAGAATGATACCTGAACTAATACCCGCCTATCTAAATTTCTTCGTCCCGCTACTGGGAGAACTTTGATCCTTAACAGATTTAACATGCAACAGACCATCAGGGCCATTTTTAACCTCCCTGGCGTCCTAGGTATTTCAAATTGTTTCTCCCCTCACTATTTCCAGAGCACCCCCTCCTTTAGTTCTTCCCTTGCCAGTTTTGGTTCGAGAGAGATTCCCCCCCCCTTAACTCTCTCGCTCTTTTTCCTTTCTTTCATTTTGCTCTTTGGATAGTCTTTCCATTATCCACCAACTATGAACCCGCCGTGTCCCGGACTGGCAGCCGGCAGGATAAGGAAAGTATAATGGAATGTGGTTTACGCACTTGTTCATTTTTTACCTTATTGCATCATAGACAATCCACTTTTTAGCGCGTTTTTCATGTAGTGTAAAAAAAGTGCTATTAGGAACCAAATTTCATCTTCGTCCTCGTCTGCGTCTTCGTTCCATATTTTGTCGTACCTTTTTCTCAGCCAATAATTAACCGATTGACCTCGGGTTTTCGGCATTTGGTCGCATTTGTGCCCTAGATAAGCCGAATTATATTTAAATTAAATAATTTAAAAAAATTTTAATTTAAAAAAAATTTAAGTATAGTACAACACACTACTTTTTGTTAGTAAAAAGTTCATTATTTGCATTATTGTAAAATACAACATGTGAAAAACGCGCTAAAATTACTTGGCCATGCCAATGATTGATATCTTGTTTGTGAATTAGTACATTAAATTAATGAAACCGTTTGCAATTACGCAGAGTATATGTTATTGTATGAACTGCTGTCAATTGTCAATTATCATCGCTTATCTTTAGTATCTGTTACTTTTAGACAACCTTATTCTTTGTTGAGTCACTATCATTGTACTTGAATAATAAAGGTTTTCTTCGAGTTTTGATCATTGCAAAATCATTAATGACATCATTGTAATCAATTTACATTGCAATTTCATTTTGAATGCATAGCACAATCAAACTCTTAAGCTTTTTATTTTCCATATATAGTAAATGATTTCCATAGTTCCGCGTGCACACATTAACACACGACACAACACATACATGATTCGCTAAGTGATGGTTCGATCGCAGTAATTTAAATTTTTTCTCCTTTTTGACCCTCCATTTTTTTGTGACCTATGCATGTGGCTAAGTGGAAAAGCAGCAGTGGCGTAACGTGCACCCCCGCACTGCGCGGGGGGGGGGGGGCAAAGCCTGACTGACGCCATAAACGTAGATTTTCTCAAAATTCGCTTCACATTTTTTTAATCGAATTTTTAAGTGATTTTCCAATCAGCGATCAAACGTCATTCATAATAAAAACTTTATACGCTTATTAGATATCTTTAATCCCATAGCCAAATCAAAAAACTTTTTTTTTTCATTTGTTGTAATCCAGGCGAGGAGAGATACTTTTCTTTAGTGGGAGTTTTCTTTTTAAACCTAAATTACTAACAAATAAAACAAAAGTCACATGGAGAATCGGATAGAATGCTAGGAAGATACAAAAATTAAACACGGTAAAAAAAAAAAAAAAATACATTACATTAGCAGTAGGGGGGGGGGACATGATTTACTTTTTAAGAAGGAGCAGAGAAAATTATTGGCGTCTTTATTCCCCCACCCCCATGTGTTTCATATTCATTTAGCAAAGTCGTAAATAACCTGCATCTGTTATGATTTTTTCAAGTAAAATAGTATTACGAAACTTGGAAAAACATAGAGAGCATTTTAAATGAGAGCATTTGATGATTGATTTATGAGTATTCAATTAAATGAAGCATAATGAGAAGAAAGCATCATGGAATGTATCAGTTTTTTATTTCATTTTTCATGAAAGCATTTTTGTTTCATACCAAGAACTCTCCTTAATAAAAATTGCAGAATTAACGCTAGAATGTAATCGAACTTAGGTCATGTTCATCCCAGGATTCAGAAATGAAGAATTAGGTAAGTGATACCTCTTTTCTTTCGTAAGAATTTTTAATCTATAATTATTTTACAGTGTTCGTGTCTTTCTTGGTGTTCGTTATTATTCAAGTTACCAGGTTATCTATCATTAGAGATTTCCAGTTTTAATAAATATTATAAATACTCTCTAATGTTATACATTCTTTACTTCGTTTACTCAGACTCCGGTTGATTTTGTATTCAGTTAAAATTTTAATATAAAATATTTTTACGTGATGCATAAAAGTACATTATGTTATGGTTTGGCAATCCTTTGTATATTTTTTATACACTTGCTGGAAAAGAGTGTTCTTGAGGACGAATGAGAGAAGATAAGCTCTGAAGAAACCACTAGACTTGTTAATTCAATGCCGAAACGACTTCAGGAAGTTTTCAACACTCGGGGTCATCCAACCAGCTATTAAATAGCTCATAATCTTTTTAAATAATTTTTATAGTTACTATTAAAACAGTGAATGCAGATTTTTTCTACTTGATTTTTGTTGGTATCGCTACAAACATATCCTTATTTTCAAAGCTATGAAAGCAAACCGAGTTTACTTTTGTTATTCTCAGTATAGTTGGACTAAATAAAATATAATTTAAAAATTTTTTCAAATTCCGGTTTTTAAAATTTTTTTGTCGTTTATGTAAGCAGTACTAGGTGAACGCAGACTTTTTCTAGCAAGAATATATATAAAGTGGTGCACACAAGGGGGTTGCCCTAGGGGTCCGGACCCCCCCCCCCAAAGCCCTTGAGTATTTTTTTGTTTGTTGATAATCCTATTATATATATTTTTTAATGTAAGTACTTGTAGTTAACAATTTATTTTATTAATTAATGCTAATTATTAATTCAATAATTCATTTTTTACTGTTTTTTATTAACAAAATAGACAAAGTCAATTGGTGTTGTTTTGAAGTATGATACGAGTTGGGGGACTTTTGACCATGGACACACCCTCGAAAAAAATTTGTGTGCGATATTGTATATATATATATAAGATACGGCTTAGGACCCAAGACCTGACCTTGCGGGGGGGGGCCAATAATTTCCCGTTACGCCACTGAAAAGCAGCACACAATCTACACAAAAGGTCTTCATGGGCACAGGGCTCTAATTCATGAAATGCAAGCCACGAGCCCGTGATCAGGACAACTAGGCTACACCTGACACGACCTGTAGAGGAAATAGTGCATCAAGTGTGTAAGCTAGTTATAGTCTGTCTGTGGAAACAATGTTGGCTGTTCTTTTTTGATTGATATCTCAAAGTCAAAAGAAAATCCATTAACACTAGAAAGGGTTAATCATACTGGAACTATGTAAGGATTGGTATATAGCAGCGGTTCTTAAACTGTGCGGTCCGTGGACCCCAGGGGGTCTTCAGCACCTTTATGGGGGGGGGGTCCACGAAGGTCTCATTTAAAGTGTTAAGATTTCCCTCTTTTACAGACTGAAAGGCCTCGTTGAAAAATGAAAGATGCGTCTTCCTTGACTAGATCACTAAATTGCAGCCAATGAAAAAACTCTACTAAAACATGTATTTTGATCAAAAATTTAATTTAGGGAGGGGCATTCAAAATCTTGGGAGGCCGTTATAGGCTAATACATAAAGAGGGGCGGTGGTGATGGAAAGTTTAAGAACTGTTGGCGTATAGAATCATGTCGGAAAACGTATTTTAACCTTTGGAGCAAATATTTGTAATAAACAGGGTATAATGTTTGTGATGGACGAAACAAAATGGTGATTTTTTTTTGTAGTTGCTGAAGTGAAAAGAGGAAATTTTGAATGTGCAACAAAATATCTAAGCAAACGAATCGTCTCGTCGTAGATCAGTTTTGCAATTAAAGTTTTCGAGTTTTCGAAGTAAACTGATCGTAAATCAAGAAGAATCGATGGTAATGGTTGTATCAACCCAAGTGAAATGTTAGCAGACACCTTGCTTGTTTTAATCCTTATTTGCATGAGGATGGAACATTATATATTATCATAACATTTAGTCAACAAAAAATCGCACTTAAAACAGGTGTACTGTAAATGTAAATTGGTTGTTGCTGGCAACTTTTTTCAGTACTATTGCGTAATAAGGAACTAACTGCCCCCTCCCCCCAAATCACATGTTACAATCATTATAACGGGTTTGAACTTGTCATTTCGCTGTCTGTTGTAATAGGAAGAAACGTGCAATTTTTTGAAACTTTTTTACAACTTATTTGCTAATAAAAGCGGTAAGGAGTGGAAAAAGGTTTGCTTTTTATGTTTCTCTGTTATTTTCTGTGCAATTTATATCGAATAACACAAATAATCTTCCCAAAAACTCGTGATAGAAATTTACATCTTTATGCAGCTGTTACACTTCTAATGCATGGCAAAATTGTTTTTTACTTTTTGTTTATTTTATGTTATTTTTGTCGAGAAGAGAGTACTTAAAAGGCGATTGGCTACCAGATGGCCTTGATAAGGAAAATTTTGATGACGAGTACCGCGATTCATATGAAATAATAATAATATTAATAATTGTTTTTTAATTATCATCAGGAGCAAAAATTATATAAAGATATATTATTTTTTAAATTTTTTTGAACCTAGTTTAACATGTAAAAATTTGCGTGATGTGGATATTTCCATTGTGCTATTTTTTTAAATTATTTAAATAATATATATTTTACTAGGATTATTTAAACCTTTTTCCATTAACCTATAACATGAATTGTATCTCCCTGATTTATTTCGCAAAAAAAGATAAAATCATGGAAAGAAGGGTTAATGGTTGATAGAATATTTAGACTAAGGGTTGGCAACCTATGGCCCGCTGCACTTTTATACACATTTGTCAATTTTCGAGTGTTTGGATGTTGATAAACTTGTGATGGACCTTCTTGACAAACATCTCCAGAATTATGGATATTTCAGGAATTAGGTAAAAATCAAAAGATAATTCAAAGGATAAATTTACAGCTATTATGTAAATTATTGAATGTCATTGCTGGAGAGAATCAATTGTTTGAAGAAAGAAAATTGTATGTACTATGCTTTCCACTTTTGGTTACAAATCAAAGTAAAAAATCTTTCTTCTTATGAAAAATATTTTGAGTCCGCAAAAAAATTGTTTCACAACTGAATGCTCAGAATCGTGTCAAATTGAAAGTCACAAATTATACCTCTGATCTTCGTATAGATCTCGGATAATATTGTTCTACCTACGAAAAAAAAGTTTCGGGAGATTATATCTTTATAAATGACAAAGTTATAAAATGTTTTATTAAAATTTTGACTCATTTTTTAAAAAAATCGTAAAAAATACAAATATTGTAAAAACAAAAAATTTTACCATATCGTGGCGAAATAAATGATATTTCCGACGCTGTAATTATTTTTTGTCAGAGTTTGGTAGAGACGCACGATTAGATTGTTATTTTAAAAGCGTGGAAAAAGTCGGAACTTTACTCCACTGAAACTGAAATGATGCTCGGTGGAATAAACAACACACAGGGGTAAACAGCTAGATAATGAAGGGAAATACTTATATTTTATGTTATTTATTTCTTACTTAATATAAATATGTTTAAAAATGCATAATATATGTATACTTTGCTTTATTTTCATATTCGACGCACTGTAAAGCAACACGATGGCTATCCAAACATAAGATTCAGATTGTGTACCTTGATCCTTGGTAATATGTTAGGTTACACCAAAACGTGCAATCCATGTGAAATAAAATGTTTTAGCAATTGTCTCATCTATAGTATCGTATGGTTGTAGAATTTTTAATGCAATTAAAACGAGATATTTTCGCATTTTTTAGCACCCTGTTATAGGTTTCACTTATATACAATGGAATCTTTGAACTCAATTTTTACCCCCTTGAAAAGGTCAGATTAATTCTCGAAATTTTGCTCACTTGTCCAGGACTGAAGACAATACAATAGTTTAATAATTTGTTCCATTGTCCTGATCAGGATTAACGATTTCCCATTTTCAGATCCCATCCCTCATTTGTCGAATAATTCCAGATCCTATTTTCAGATTTGGCGACTAATTTCAGATTTCGTGACTAATTCCAGATTTGGCGACTAAAAGATTAAGTTACTTATAAATGTATCAGTACTGCGCAATGCATTTAATAATTAGTTTATCAATACTAAGTTAAGAGCAAGTTTAATAATTACTAGTAACTCCCATGGGCTTGTCATATAAAAAAATTGAATACTTATCTTGATAATTTGTATAGTTTACAATTAAAGTCGTGTTGTAGCTTTAGCGTCAAAGTTCATTATTAAATTTAATGCATTGTTGTTGTACGGAGGGGGGTGCGATGAATTATGATTGAAAACTGGGTCGCTAACATTGAAAGTTTGAGAAAAGCACTGTTATAACCTCTTCGAAAAATGTCATCTTAATATTGTTGAAATTTATGATTATAAAAAATGTGTCTTCTAAATCAAAATTTCTACATTCATATTATCACTCATAATTTTTTTTGAAGGGATGAAAGATATTTTTAAGTATCAAAAAGAACGAAATGCGAAGCGAATCAGGACATATATACCGTAAAATCCGGTGTATAACGCGCACGTACGCTTTCAAGCTGCGTTTTTTGATTTTGAGGCATATTCGCCGTACAACGCGCAACCCTTTTTTTACGAAGGAACCTGCAACGTACGTTTACAATGAAATTATGTTTTAAAGCCATTTGTTTGAGGTATTATCCAAGGATTTTGAAAAAATAGTATATTTCTAGAAAAATAACCCTTTTGTCATAATGCATGACATTTCTTTTAAAAAGTATTCCGATCTTTGTAGAAGTCAAAGTTTTTTTTTATGCACATATCTTTTTTTATTTTTGAAGCTATCATTTTAACACCCGGCGTATAAACGCACCCGTACATTTCGATCTTATTTTTTGTGTTAAAAGTGCGCGTATATATATGCCGGATTTTAAGGTATATATAAATATTATGTAATTCGTTTCTTACACATATGATAATGTTCTTTATAACTAAATAATTACATGCAAAAAATTCAAGACCAAAGACATTCGCGACATTTTATGCTAATGAATTTCCTTTTCTGAACCAAATCAGAGAATAACGCAGGTGCAGTTATAAATATCGTTTCACATAAAAAGTTTAATGTCTGAAATTAAGTTAAAGTACCGTTTGAAATTTAAAAACAAGCTATTAAGTCCAAGAGATTTTGAGATACCTTATTTAAATTAGCTCCGTATTCGCCAAAAATTTAGCCTTGTGGGACCAGTGACGGAGGAGTCAATCATGGGTTAGAGTACTGATTTTTATCAAAGACACGTCGTTTTAAATTATATAAATAAGCATGTATAGTTACATAATGTCGAATTGGGATTCAATATCCTTACATGATGATGGGAAATAGAAATTACCTTGTAGTGCCGTAAGTTATGATACAATTATAAAGAAGTCAAGATAAAAAAAAATAGTGAGATTTAAAACTAAATCTTTTTAAAGTTTTAATTTACATTTCACTTTAACACATTATACCTTTTATTCGAATAGGTCACCTTTTAAATTCCTACAGGATTTTTGCAGGTCTATTGCCATTCATCTATCTAACTTTTAAGACAGTTTAAACCTTTCGTGGGCTTTGAATTTCTAGCAGTATTTTATGTTTTATTAACAATTAAACAATATCATTTAAGGAAACATTTTATTTTGCCGAATTTCATGTTTACATTTAAATTTTAGGTTTGGAAAAAATACTTCCCAAGGAACCCTTGCCCGTCGTAAGGAAAATTAATAATGGTGATTATTTGCCATGAAAAGATGAGAAGCAAGTTGGAATGCACAAGGGGACATCACATGCTGTACACAAGTAGTGTGTCCTCTTTTCTCGTCCCTTTGAGCGACATTTCCTACATCGTCTATAGTTGGAAACCATCTTTGGCATATGATTTCCCACACTGGCTAAGCGCCACATCATCCGGAACTACACACTTCTTTGATTGGAAGCTAGCAGGACGTCCTTTCCTTTTTCTTGAGGAATATCCGTCTATTAGCTGACGAGCTAATGCTATACGGAATGTTAGCCGGTCTAAAAATCTGTTTGTTTTGTTCACTTGCCACAACATGAAACTATTTATAATGGCATGGTCAATAAGAAAATAAAAGATACAATGCCACCATTTTACAGATCTTCTTTTTATTTGGTATCTTTCTTTTCTTTGATCGAAGCGATCAACCCCTCCCATGACATCGTTATATACAGCGACAGCTTTTGAACAAGAAACTTCTTCTTTAGTACCATCTTTTTTTTTTTTTGTCCAATTTACTGATGTCATAGTCACTGGATTATGTGCAATAGCACAATACTGATGCTGGAATTAGTCTTCCAATAATTATAATATCAAGGCCAATATATTATAATAGGTTTTGCACTTCCCACAGGTGAATTTTGTAATATCATGTAGATGGGAAGTAATTTTCCCAAGAACTACGAAAGGGTTAACCGCTTCCCTTAAAAAATTGTTTGAAAAAAATTGCAAAAAAATCATCACATTTTTTAATTTTATTATTAAATACAAACAAAGGAAACAAAACAAAATATGTTGATTTTAAGTTGAATATTTAATTTTTTACTGGTGTAAAAGCATTTAGTTTTAGCATAAGTTTACTATCCAGAGTTATCTCGTGCCAAATGGGAAAAAAGTCAAAAATTAGTCTTTGTATGATAGTTTTTGAAGAAGAGACAACAGAAAGTGATACCTGACATTTTGTACTCTGGTATCTGTTTTCTTTTCTTACTGGCTTATCTCTGGAATCTCTTTTACAGGAACATCTGTCTTAATAAGGATTTACAATCGTGTCTTCAATAAAGCTGCATTCAAAAGAATCACTTCCACTATTTTTAGTGTTCACCTCTTCACAATCACTATCTGAAAAATCATTGTTTTTGCTATCTTGCATCATCACCAATATTTTATTGTTTTTTCAACGCAACTATCCTTCTTTATACATTAATAATCCACAAGCCGATGTGTACTATATACAAGGGGTGATCAAATGAAAAGGTACGAAACGACATAAAAATGAAACAGTTAAAGATTTGCATATTCCGCCAAGGGAGAATGTAGCGAGACATCTCGGGATGCCATTGGCGACTCTGACTGGGATCGGATCATGCGCGGGTGCCGCATGCGCAGGAGAGAGCAAAGGCTCATAGCGGCTTCGATGCGAGCACAGAATACTCGAGCACAGAAAAAGCATTAACTCCGATGTGTACTGTGAGACACTCCGACGCCTACGCAGGTCCATCAAGAACAAAAGACCGGGGCTGCTCACGGAGGGTGTGGTTCTGCTCCATGATAACGCGCGTCCACACGTCTCCAGAGTCACACAAATGGAACTGGACAAGTTCCAATGGGAGACGTTGGACCATCCGTCCTACAGTGCGGACATGTCACCCTGTGATTTCCATGTGTTTGGTCCACTGAAGAAACACCTGAAAGGAAAGCGCTTCAACTCGGACGACGTACTCAAGGACACTGTGAAGGACTGGGTCTCGTCACAGCCACAGGAATTCTGGGAACAAGGAATCCTGCGGCTTGTTCATCAGTGGGATTGTTGTGCTCAGGCCTATGGTGTATATTTTGAATAAAGTCTATATTTGTACCCACCGTGTCGTTTCGTACCTTTTCATTTGATCACCCCTTGTAATAGGGAAAACACGTGACCAGTCCCGCTAAAAGAATCGCGAAACCAACAATCTTTGGCAAACTACCAATCAAAGCTGAATATTTCCTTTCATTTCCTCCAGGCTGAGTAAAACTGTGATAAAACAAATCGCACTGACAAATTCTGCTTCGCCCGAGTTTTCTCGGGATAATAATTTATACAAACCCGAGATAACTCGGTATAATCAGGCAAGCGGTTAAATCAATTGTTGCTCAAAGCACTAGTTGAGAGAGGGAGGATGAGAGCTCAGGTGTCGTTCATCGTCATACCGCGGTTCAGAATTACGAGGTCCGTTGCCAATACTGCGACGTTGATAAAAAAACTCACTCATTCAATACGTCGTTGTATTTTATTATTTGTATTGAGTTTTATGTGAAAAAAAAGATCTGCAACAGGTGATTAAAATCACAAACAGGATTATAAAAGGCTGGCAGTGTTTTTACAAGGATAGTCGACTTAAATATAATAAAGAAATGATTTGTTGTCATTTTATAATTCGAAATTACTAATTTCTCTGGAAATAAACCCTCATATATGACACTAATAAAATACAATGAATCCAAGCTTAACTAATGCTTCGAGGTTTAAATGAAGTTAATTTAAATACATGTAACTTATTAAAAAAACTTAAGTTAGTGACTATCGGGAAGTTACAGCTGTGTGTGTGTTGAATATTAAATACTTCCAATATCTTAAAAAAAACCTATGGTGATAGCAGATAACCACACACATGCATTCAAATTTTAACTAACTACGAATAAAATTTCTGAGCTAATCATTCAAATCACGATTTCTCCGTCTGAATACGAGATCCCCACTTAAAAACCGGCCTTATACAAGAATTAAAATTAAAATAAAATAAAATAGAGTATCTTATCTTTTACATTACTTTCAAGAAGTTTTGAATGTTTTAAAAATATTTTAACTTTTTTTTTTTAAGGAGAGACACATAGTTTTCCCCCCCAATCTAGCTTTTATTACCGAGTTGTTCTATTTATAGACCGTGTTATTAAACTCAACATTTTATACTTTTTAAGATTTCATATCTAATTTACGGGCGACATGCTAAGATTCTAAAATTTGCTTTACTATATAATAGTATGTGGTTCCCATGTGGTTGAATATACTTGCTTTAGTGTGCGTAAAAAAACTGTTATATAAGACTGATTTGATATAATCGTCTTCAGTTCAAGTTATGACGCGAAATTACTCCAGCATTGTTTTCACATAATTTTCCACAAATACACCCTCCTCTTTTTTTTTTTTTTTTTTTTGAGAAATAGTAAAATGTTATATTTTATATAGGTGAGGCAGTATGTATCCATAAGTAAATTCGATTTCTTTTTTGATTAGAAGTTTCATCGTACATTTAAGGTCTCAGGTTGGTGATTAAGGATTATTTAAAATCTTCTTCTAAATTTCATAAATGTTCTTATTGATGGATCTACATTTTATAAGCCTCTTTTCAATTTAAGAAATTTTTAGTAAAAAATTCGTATTAAAGTATAAGATATTTTAATACGAATAGAGTTAAAAAGGTACTTTATGCATATATATTTTGATATTTATCTTTAAAGTTGCGTTTATATTCTACACATTGGACAATAAAAAATTGAAATGCTTGTGGAAAAAAACAGTGAACTTACTGTTTGGAGCGTGTTGGAGCTAAGATAATCGGAAGTCCGTGATATTATTTTCTTAGACTTATTTGTAACAATAAACTAAACAAATCTTTTACAAATTAATTTTTCCGGTTCAATTATTAAACTGAAATCTTGATGAATATATATAAATATCCGAGGAAGCAACGTCATGTCAAGCAACGCTGATGCAAAGATTAAGATTGCTACTAAAGGTCCTATCACGCATACATATTACGAGCAACCATTTCGCCGAACTTTTCAAGCAGCTGAGGCTGAAGGGCTGCCGTAAGCAAAGCGACATGCTCTGACGTCAGCCACGCTCCATCTCCACATTGAAAAATTACTCGCCGATTTTTCTGTTTCGGAAAACGAACATCCAATATTATTTCTTTTATTTCGCTCGCGCTGTTGTTGATGGGTGTGCATAAATTGAGCCCCATTCTGTTAAAAATATTATACGCCATCCATGATGCATTTGACGAAGCCGAGGCTGCCATCTTTACCGTGATCTTCTTTATGACGTATGGAGTAGAAGAACCCCATTCGTTAGAATTTCAAACAATTTTTATATCGAGCAATTCTTTCAACTCACTGTGAAAACTTGCTCGAAGCCGATACAATGGCAACTAGGTGGAAATTGCTCGGAATTGGGTGCTTTCAAGAAAAATTGCTCCAAATATGTATACGTGTGATAAAGCCTTGAGTCTTTTAATTCAGATAGACCGTGGGGTATCTTTATGAGGGACAGGCTCCATTCCACCCACTCAGAGCACTTGATCCATATGATTCACAACACATAGGTTCAATGCAATCTTTCCCATTTCATCAAAGAATTTACAATACCCATCAACATTACTTTTCATGAAAACTTTCATTTTTCTTGCAAAAAAAATTTGTCAATATTGATAAACTTTTTTTTTTCTGAATGAAATCTGAAAAATAAATGTTTATAGTTAATAATATCCTTGACGAATAAAAAAAAACTACTATTAATCATACCATAATGCATGTGAAGTTTTTTATTCAATGCGCCTATTACTTTCCTTCAGAATGTGTATACATAAAGAAATTTCAGTTTATCTTCAAAATAATCAAAACTTGTATACAGAAATTTTCATTTAAATCACATTCAATAAACGAATTTTTATCTAATTAATCTCTAATGTAACATCTTACCTATTGGTTTGTTCGGAAAGTAATTTCGTTTTTTCCCGACAGAGGATTTATTTGTATTTTTCAACACCCAACACATTTACGCCGCTTAATAATTATATTGAGAGCTGGTATATAACAAGGCTTGCTTTGTGAAAAAATCCAATTGATTTTATACAGTAGTTTTTGGTTGGTGCCGTTTCAGATATTGAATGAAAAGCAGCATTTTTGGCACATTTATTTTACTTTTTTACTATCTAAAAGGTAAAAATGCTGTTCTAACAAGAAAATAATTAGCCGATGTGTATGGTGAAGATGTATTGAATGTATTCCAGGGTCAAAACTGTTTTGCAAAATTTCGATCCGGCAATTTTGATTTTGAAGATACACCACTTTCTGGAAGGTCAGTTGAAGCTGATAAAAACACACTAAAGGCATTAATTGATACAAACCGGTGAATAATGACTCGTGAGATCACTGAGAGGTTAAATTTATTAAATTCAACTGTTCATAACCAATTGAAAATGATCCATTTTTGAAGCACATCGTCACTGAGGACGAGAAATGGGTTGTCTATACCAATGTTAAACGCATGGAGTAAAAAAGATGAACCGACTCAAAGCATTTCGAAAACCAATATTCATAATAAAAAAGATAATGCTGTCTGTTTGGCGGGATTTCAAAGGAATTGGGTTTTTGTAGCTTTTATCGGACAATATAACGATTACTGTCATCACCTAGACAAATCGAATGATTCACTTAAACAGAAAAGGCCAGAATTGATCAGGTTGAAAGATGTAGTGTGTGTTCCACCAAGATAATGCAGGATTTCATACAAGTTTGGTAACTCGCCAAATGCTTTTACAGCTTGAATGGGATATACGGTCACACCTACCATATTCTCCAGATATGGCACCTTTTGATTATTATTTGTTTCGTTACAAACAAAACATTTTAGACGGTTAAACCTTTATTTCAAATGAGGAGGTCAAAAATCACCTCGATCAGTTTTTTGCCAACAAGGAAGACCGATTTTATGAACGTGGAATCATGCTACAGCCAGAAAGATGGCAAAAGGTATAGGACCAGAATGAACAACATATAATTTAATAAAATATTTATTCACTATATGAAAATTACCCTTCATTGTGCCACAAGGAAAAAAACCGAAATTACTTTCCGAACAACACAATGTAGTTTTTTAAAAATTTAAACAAGTTTTCAATTGTTTTTAAAGTTTGCAATTAAGAATCATTGTTTTGTTTTTACCATCTTAATATAAGTGGGGTTCACGTACTTCAGGGGGTAACGCTTGAGGATAATCTAAAAAAAGTAGGTTCATTATATACATGGTATATGTAATAATTCACGTTAATTTTCTCTTGATGGCTTTTAATCCATAATGGTCTTGAGCTCTTTAAGACTTCGCATGATAATTAATTTCTAATTTACCTGCCTAACGGAAAATAACATAACCTTGTATCCCCAAAACTAAAAAGTTAAGCATTTTTAAATTAAGGATGATATAATCTTGCATCATCCAAGTATCTGGACCTATCAGGAGAACCTTTACCGGAAATCATTTGATTTTAATAGTTTCTTGTTGTCCATTGGTTTTCTAGACAAGATTTCTGAACAGAACAAAGACTGCTTTTTGTGAACGTTACTTAACCTCCTCGGTTCCCTTGTATCACATGTGATACAAAAGTTTCATAATTTTTTGTGAAGGCTGAACAGCAAAAATAAATTTGGGACTGGTTGCATTACATGAAATACCAAAGTGAAATACCTCATATAATTTCCTTCTTTAGTTAACACTTGGCAGTACCCGTCCATAATAGCGATTTCTAGAAGCGTCTCTGAAATAAAACAAGATGTGTGCACGTCATCGAAGTAAGTATTTTTTTCTTATTTATATACAAATTTTAAACTATTTTTAAATATGCTTTTTCTTTGTATATATTCACTTTACTAGTTAACAGCAAAAAAAAAAAAAAAGAAAAGAAATATTTACAGTGAAATATTAAAGCATAATGACTTGTGAAATTTGTTTGTATCACTTGTGATACAATGGGACCCAGTTACTTATGAACATACTTTAAGTCTATTTTGTTTTAATCTTTAGTTATATTTTAAGGGAATTTGAAGATTGATAGAAGTATTTCTCGAGTTAAAATCTTTAGTTGAGGTGTTTGCTTTTAATTTTTTCCCGATAATTTTTTATTTAATAAGTATTTTTTAATGAAATGTTTGACACCAGATGAAATTTTATAGCTGATGAATTGCGAGGATTCTTATTTGAGTTCAATTTGAGGAATGAGAAGTGCTCGGCCTTAACAATTGTACAATGTACAGGCTGCAAATTTTTTCTATGCTTCACAACTACTAGAAATGTTTTCAAGCTCACGAAAATAAAAAAATAATGTTATTCTAATAATACTGCTAATGTGTACCTAAAACGCCAATTAAACTTAATTTTCATGTTGAATTTATGAATTGTATGTATCGTGTGATTTAAGACTAAGATTAAATTAATTACTTCAATCTTGCTTAGTACTGAAAAAAATTCTGATTGTAGTGCCTTGTTCCTGATGTATCACATGTGGATACATCCTCTTCAGTTCTATAAATTGAGAAAAAAAAATTATTGCACTTTTCTATATCAGAGTGATCAAAACAACTATATAAGTATCTCTAGTAAAATATGAAGCTTTTATTTTTGTCTCGGGTCTGAGAAGGTTAAGCCGCGCTAGAGAGAGTGTGTTTGCTACTTGTTGCTCGTTTTGTTTGCTACTTGTTGCTACTTTTTGCTCGTGTGTTGCTACTTGTTTATTGTTTGCTATGTTATAATTTCTAATTACACGTTTCCCTTCCTACAAATGGAAAATATCGTATTTCGGGAGATATCGCATACGTACAGAAAAGGTAATATATATACAGGAAATTTATTAATAATAAAAATAAATGAATTATTAAGATTTAAAGTTGCTTGAAAAAATATGATCTTATAAAGTTTTGCAATGTAAAAAGTGGGCGGAGCAAGTCCTAGACATTCTTGGTGTGGCAAAATGGTCCGTGCGTGAAGATGAAAAAATTTTCGATGGGAAGTGAGTTAGCTTTTGGTGTCGAGAGTCGTCTGTGATTGGCTGGCCGGAAAGGTTAGCTACCATATTTACTCGAATCTAAGCTGCACTATTTTTCTAGTGTTAATGTCACTGAAAATTGAGTGCGGCTTAGAATCGAAGGCAAAAAATTTGTTGGAGAGGGAGAAATTGATTTTTTACCCTTTCAAAGGGAAAAATGTAACTGTCCATTCTGGCCACTTGCATCTATGATTTAGCCTACCCCGGATTTATCTCCAATCTTCAGTGTATCCTAAACATCGTCGTCTGCTCCTATTCAGGAAATTTTTTTTGTATAAGCTTCCTTTTAATCGCCTAAACATCAACGATATCGGTAATAGTATCAAAACGAGTTCATTATGACACAAGTATAAAAAGGACAACTTTATAGACAGAAAAAAAAACTAAAAAGAACAACAACCACTGAAAATTTGACATGGATGAAACAATATATACATAGATGGCGTAAGCAAAATGATATATTTTTTGCTTAAAAATGTTCAACAGTTTTTAATATAATTCTTCTATATTCTTCAATAAAACATTATTTTTTAAAAATGTCGCATAACAAATGCACTGAATGGCAAGGAAGACTACATCGTACGGGAAAATGGCAATCCCGGCACAAATTCAGAAGTCTGCTGTGACAATGGGAAATACGAATCCTTTTCGAAATCTGATACTGATTTTTAGACTAATCATAGGTTCATATCTGTATCTGAAAGTTTTTAATTTTTTAATACTAGTAAAATAAATTAGTTTTATAAAATATCTTTAATTTTTTTTTAATTTCTGAAGTATCGGATATTGATGAATCTTTTACACAATTTTTTTATATATTTTTTCTCAAAAGTATGTAGATAATTGGGGGTGCGGCTTAAATTTGATAAAAACATATTTTCACAAAAAGATTTTGAGAATTTGGAGTGCAATTTAAAATCGATGGCGACTTGGATTTGAGTAAATACGGCATTTTACTTAAGAGCATAAAAGTGAAGTTCAACCAACCATTAAATACATAATAGTTCGAGAAAATCGAATTGCATACCATGTCTATGGAATGTGTTGAAGACCAACGTCTAGCGGTTTTCTTCATCAACCAAAGGACAGTTTAAAATTACAAGACTAACTACTGTTAACCTACAGTGTAGAAACTTCAAAGATTATAGTGAATGAAGAAAGCACATATTTATTTGTACAACAGCATAACAATTAATACTAATATCGCAGTTCATACTGATATGATATCTACACTCGATGTCCATAAATTAAGGATAATGAAGTTCAGGCAAAGAAAGAGACAGAAGCAAAACAAATTTGTCTTATTTGTAAAGTCTATTTATTAAACAAAAGGTAAAGAGCAAAAAAAGATGCTATATGTTTGACATAATTAATCAAAATTGCGATTTTTACTCCCTGGAGCAAATTTAAAAAAAGAACCTATTTACAAAAAACAGTATAACATGGTTAGTATGATGGTTAATACGGAGTATGTCTCCCGGACGATGCAATACAGACCTTACAACGTCTACGCATGCTGAGTATCAAATTATCAATCTGATCTTGGGGAATATTACACCACTCATCAAGCAATGCCCTCCGAAGTTCCGGTAGACAGGTGGGAGGGGGTTGACGGGCTGCAATTCGTCGACCAAGCATATCCCACACATGCTCTATTGGATTCAAGTCCGGTGAGTATGCTGGCCAATCCATACGGGTGATATCCTCCGATTGAAGGCATTCGTCTACAATGTTTGCACAGTGAGGACGGGCGTTGTCATCCATAAACAGAAATTCAGCACCCATGGCGCCCCGAAACAAACGTACATGTTGTTCCAGAATGACATCCCGATAGATGTGGCCTGTCATCGTTTCACTCTGAACATGCAGGTCAGTTCTGGAACCAAGAATAATTCCTCCCCAAAGCCATCCTGCACCACCGTAACGATGTCGTTTAATGGTGTTCTCTTGGTGGTAACAGGTACCTGACGCTCTCCATATGAAAGTCCGGGAATCAGACTGCAAACTAAACCTGGACTCGTCGGAAAACATCACACAAGACCACTGTTGCGGTGTCCACAATGCATGCTCTCTACTCCAGGTTAATCGCAGGCGACAGTGAGTTGCGGTAAGGGGAACACATCTGACAGGCCTACGAGCATATAGACCAATGTGCCCTAAGCGTCTGTACACGGTCTGCCTTGAAACTGTCGTACCGGTAGCTGAAGAGAGCTGACGAGACAGGTCTGATGCTGTGCTCCGTCTGTTTCTTTTGGCAGTAACTGCCAAATACCGGTCCTCATTCGGCGTTGTAACTCGGGGGCGACCTGTGCTGTAACATCTACTCACATTACCATCGTCTTGGAATCGTTGCCAAAGCCTGGAGATGACACTCTGGGCGATTCCAAGTTTTTCGGATACTTCCAGCTGGGTACGTCCACATTCCAGTCGTCCGATAATTCTACCACGTAAAAAATCATCCAAATGCTTCCTTTGTGCCATAACTATGCGGTTATTGCACTGAAAGGCTTTTAAAGCGTTTGTGAACATTTTTACTGCTTTGCCACCATTCCTTATATACCCCTCTCTTACATTCTCGTCATTGTGACGTACTATCCGCGCCATCTGGTGGTTTCCTGTAATTTGCATATTCTTCTTCAAGATGTGTGTGATAATTCTACAGGTGAAATTTTTATTTTAGAGTTCAATTTCTGTGTGATTATGAATTATCCTTAATTTATGGACATGAGTGTATATTAATTATTGTATAAAAAACATCAAAATGTGAGTCTTTAAAATACGCCCTAAGAGTTCAGAATTAAGTTAATAGATTATTTTTTTCCCTCTAAAATATTTTGCGTTCGTTAATTTTAATATGTCAATGAGTTATGAATAACAATCAGTGATATTATGTTAGTTTTCATTTATGCTTTAACAACTAAATTTGTTAATTCATTGAAAAATACGAAAAATGCACAATTTGTACAGAATTAAAATTGTATTCGTAAGTGGCGTGGCTTAAACATTTTTTGACAGTAAAAACTTCTTTTTACATGCAAATAATTTTAGTGTTGAGAAAAGGATGCATATTTCAAATGTTTTGTATGTCTCTTGATTTGAAAGCATTTGAAAAGTATTATGCAATTAATCAGATTAAAAAATAATAGGGGTATGAAAATATATTTTGATGCAAGCCTCATCGCGTGTAATACAAACTAAAAATAATATCCTTCGTAAAACGTATTCTTATAAGTTAATATGCAATAAGTCTGAGTGTACGTTGCTCAAATTTATCAGGATTGTGATATCCATTACAAATGCGATAAACTTAAAATACGATACAAATTTAACAGACTTGAGGAATATATTCTGAAAGTAAAAGTTAGTAGGATATATTCTAAAATGAAACAATAGGGTAGAAACAAACTATTAATTTAAATATGATATGATAATGGAAACATATTTCAAATGTAATTGGATATTAGGCCACTGGACTATATTTCCAGACGGAATCTATTTATTGGAAACTATTAATTAAAAGTAACAGTTTTGTACAACTATATAAGCTATCCGCATTTGTCCTTATTCATCATATGACACAAAGCGACTTGATACACACACAAACTAAGTAATCTTATACAATATAATCTACTTTTGTTAATAAAAAAAAAAAAGGAAAACGATGGTTTGAATTATAATTGAAAAAAATGGCATTAAAAAGAAGAGAAATAAGTAACGATTTCTTACAATTGTATTTTGGCATAATATTTAATAAACTTGTGAAAGTTGCACACAGTGGCGTAACGGAGAATAGTAGGCTTACGTAATTTGCATCGCTCAGGCTTTGGGCCTCCTAGAGTCCTCCCCCGCGGTGCGGGGGTGCACGTTACGCCACTGGTTGCACAGTAGAGTACCGGAAACTGCCTAATGTGAAAACGCTGGGTTATCGAGAATGGCAATAAGGCGACTGAGAACCATCTTTGTAATTTTTTTTTAATTTTTGAAATTTAGTTTTAATTGTATTTAATAAAGGTCATTATTAAGTAATAATTCCATGTAAAAAATTTCAAATTTGTTGTAAAATGTTTTTTATGTATAACATTTTTTAAATCCCTAAGGCTTTAATGTGCATATTTTCTTAAATTTTTTTTAAAGTACCTTATAACAAACTACATAAAACTGTGCATGGTTTTTTTATGCTCCTACTCATTTATTTTATATTAATTTTTTCGTTGTGAAACTTACAAAAATTTTCAAAAAAGCAACAATTTTGATTTTGAAATTTTTTTTTAAAAAAATGCTACGAATCTTAGGGTTAATTCCATGCACAGTTTCACAAAATATACATTTTAGAACATTTGTAAAAAAATTTCACATCCCTACTTTAATCTTCAAAAAAGCCTTAGGATTTTTAATGATAATATATGATCAAAAATTCAACATGGAGAAATATGAGTTGGAAATTTTCATTCCATGAATAGCTTGATATAATATTCATCGAATAGTCTGAAACTTTTATCAAACGTTAATTAGCTTATTTAAAGCTGCTAACCATTAGAAATTGCAAAAATGTGGAACAATTAAATAGTATACTAGCATAATGATTATACAGAAGAAAACAAATGAAAGATCAATATTTCATAAAACTTTACCTTAATAATTATAAAAAATAAATGCAAGCAACTCAGAGCTTATTTCACATGCTCAATTTTACAACTTAAGTAATGCACAACGTGTATAAAAGATGTTTATGTTTTTATTTTTTATTTCCATGGTTAAAAGCTTTTCGCATATTAAATATTGTACACGAATGAAAGCAAAATCAAATAACAATTTATAGTTAAAATGCATCAAAATGGAAGAACTGCATCTGTGCAAATAAATATATCTTAAGATATTTTAATAATAATTGGGTCGAATTCACATACATGGAATATATATATGTCACCGAAAACAAATATATAAAAATGGGAGAGTTTTGCTATTCTTTGCGAATTAGATTTTTAATTATCTGAGTTATCAAAATGAGATTTAGTATTTGTGCTTAGAGCGAATCCCTTTTGAAGTTTTAATTTCATTCATAATAATATCTTAAAAAGCACGCACAACTTTTAAATCTTGACCAAATCCATGTGCTCTCCCCCCCCCCAATAAACAATACACAAACTAGAATTTTTGCATGAATTACGCAATTCTTTCTTGAAATAATTTGTTACTGCATATGTAATTCTACATATGTTAGTCTCATTTGCGCGTGGTAGAAAAACAATTCATTTTTTTATCAGACACTTTTCTAGCAGATGATCTGAAATGTGAGCGTGGTAGTTGCTGTTCAGCATCAAATATTGCTCCATAACATGATAAAAAATGCAGGTAAAGCTTTGAAATTTAGCAGGCACGTTTATAATGATTCGAGTTATCATATAAGCCAATAAAAATTACGATAGTTTGATGATTTTATGGGAGAGAGAGAGAACCATGTCGCCTTAAAAAAGAATAAGTACGAGTGCTTCCTCAAAAAATATTGTATTGTACTCGTACGTATAGTTTACTTGAGAGTACAGCAGAAAATAAACTTCCTAAATACCCTTAAATAAAGAGAAAATACGAATTTTATGAAGGCATATGGTATTTACTACATGGAAATGAAAATTAATAACTACATTGTATACAACAATTTACCTGATCAGATATACACCTCAGATAAATACTTTATAAAGGCACAAAGCTGTCTATGATGAAATTTAAGTAGCCGACTTTGCAAAAACTGGGTACATTTAGAAAGAAAATGCGTAAAGAAATGCGTATGTCCTGCTGTCTGTCCGTTGACTCTACGTTTTGCTGCTTCTTCAAAAAGACGACGAAGAAACAGTAAGTCCATTACTGACTCACCTTGTTCAAAATACTGAAGGGTGGTTTCGAAAGCTTTAATTCCCTCTTTATGTGGTATTTTAGAATTTTTAAGGTGACCTCAACGTAAACGTCTTCATCATTCTCAGGTATTTTTTCATTTTTGGTTGAATTTCTCGAAAGGGTCAGCACGAAGGATTTTTTCAACCTGCAAGGGTGTGGCCGAGTTATCCGGACTGTCGGATTATCGAGTGTTAAGTTTTCAAGATTCTACTGCACAAAAAATAAGGCAATTTCATGTTATGTTCAATGTGCATGTATTCAGAGTTTAATTGAAATTAATTTTTTATACTCTTATAAATATATAATTTATCATTTCTTATGACTTTTAATTTTATTTTACTAAAATTATGTTTCCCTTCTAAATGGAGGAAACTTGAAAATGTAGCCTTAAGGGGGTTCGCCCATGTAATAAGCTCAAAAAAAAAAATCAAATTTTTTTTTCCTTTCATAAATTGCTTTTTTAACATGTCTAGAATGCGGTGGTAAAGTGATTTTTTAAAACTCGAAGTCGTTATAAAGAAGCAAGTGTTAGAAGAGCAGCTGATCGGAGCGTTGAGTTGGAGAGCCTGTTGTGTACAGTCGGCTTGATACCATTGACCCTTCTATGCAAATATACGTTCATACAAGTATAGACAAATTTTTAGAGGTTTAAAGGGAAATATCTATAGTTATTGAATATTTCATCGAACTTGTTTTAGTCTTCGCCACCAGGCAGCGCCCATTGAGAGTAAGTTAAGATTTTCATTGTTTTAATAGCACTTAAAACTTTAAACGCGTTTTTCTCAATACTATGTTTTTCAAAACTTTCCTCCATCGTACCTCAAGAGCGATTTGATCGAATAACTTCAAATTTATAGGATTTTCTCAGCACATATATACACACCAAATGGACTACGATCACTCCAAAATTCAAAATATTTCTATTTTTTATAACAAAAACAAACAAAAAAACTCATGAAATTCACAACTTTTTCTTCAGAGGTCTACCAAAAATCCATTTTTTGATCTTTTCAATTGAGTATAATTCATTCTGTGCATTTAAGCTTATAGATTAAAACGCCGTTATTTTTGTTTCAGAAAAATCAATCAGCCGGAACCGTGGAGGAAGTGAGCGTCCATTTTTTCGAGGTGGATGTGTTCAGAGCGCTTTAACTCACGTTCTATTGGGTATTTTTGGCTAAACATTTTTTCATACTCTTAAAATACATAGAAATAAATGATGAAAAACTTATTCTATCTTTTTACTGGTCGTCAAAAAAATTTCTCGAAAAATGCTTAAAAAACAGGCCTTTATCTGGGTAAACCCCCTTAAATTTATTTTTGTTCGGCATGTTTCTCGTTTTGTGTAATTCTGTATGGGGCGGCTCTGATTGTTTTTTGTTACTTCATTCCGGATAACACCACTAGGGGCAGGGATTGGTAAACTTTCCAGAGACAAGGGCCAAGTTGTAAGTGGAACAAGATAACTTAAGTATCAAAGAGCTATTTATATGTATACACGTGCTCGGGGGGGGGGACTCCGCAAGAGATCATGAACAAAACTATTGTACTCCGGTTAATATTTTATATAATATTTAAATAATGTTTTATGAAAAGTAACAACTCCCATTCCACGAAAAATTAAGAATTATCAAAGATATTTTTATTTATGTCACTCAATGCAAGCAAAATTATTGCCAAAATACCATGATGTTGGAAATTAAACTTCGAAGCCCGTGAAAAATTTTGGTACCAATAACACCGCAAAAGCATTATTCGGAATTTCATGTTTACATAAATAATTAACATTAACATTAGTTTTTTTATGTATAAAAATCTTTTCAGAATTCTTTTTATTAATCCTTCAGTATGTCATCAATGTGTTTTTGTATCTTCTATTGGAGATTTAAGTATTTCTTGTCCATTCATTAGTGTTCCTGAACCCATGTATGCAAGTAAATAAACGGTTGCTGGAAATCACTAAAAGGAGCGTCTTCCTATGGTGTCATTTTTTCGGGTCAGTTGGACTTTTACTGTTTTAAAAATAATTCCAATATTTTCACTGATTCTTAAGGCTGTTTTCGCCATATGTACGACAGTGTGGACTTGAAGAGGAGCACGTTTTCGAACAGAAAAATATGCCTCAATTTTTATAAAAATTTGTTACATTGTATAACTCATGCATTTGTTTAGTGTTTTTAAAATTTCAAAATATTTCATAAATAATCAATTTTATCCATTTAACATATAAAGAGATAGCTCATTTAGCATTATGGAATAGGAGAAAAAATGCAAAACACATTTTATAAAAGAAAGAATGTGCCAACTCGGATAAAAATGAGTAGTATGATAAAAAATAAGGGACTCTCTGTACGGGATAGCGAAGCCAGAATATAATATTAATGTTTGAGTTCTCTTATATATGAAAAAATATTCCGAAGTTCAGTCATATTCTTTAACAATAGCCGACTTTGTTAACTTTTTTGTAACTTTGTTAACAATTTAATATACATGTAATTTTTTTTTAACCAGTCAAAAGTTTAAATAAATAGGGTGTCCATAACTAAACTTGAAATTTACAAGCACTTTATAGCAAAAACTATACAGTGGAATGGCATTAAATTGGGTAACGGCAGAATGAAATGATGGGAATTTTATTGATGGTAAAAATCAGCGAGTTTCACAAAACCACCTCTAGGTGGCGTATTATAGCTTTATTGAGAACATATAAATAATCTACAAAAATTTACGAAACATGCTCGATATGTGGTCCACCATTGTCTGCTACCATTTAGAAGCGGCAGGCAAAGCGATGCGATACAACCACAGTGATTTTGCCGAATGCTGTTCCTCCATACATCACCCATTGTGTGAAACAAGTGATCCGCTGCCATTTTGGTGACGACAGAATCATCAGCCTACATTTTCCTACAGCTGAACCTTTTAAATCTCCCGACTTGAATCCTTGTAATTATTGGCTGTAAAGATACTTCAAGGCTATGGTCTACCGTGATCTCATCATATTTCTACCCGACCTTAAAGAAAGCATAGAACGCCATGCGTGTTCTATGCTCCCCAGTTCTAGATGCTTTCAACTGTCGAATATGAGATTTTACACTTCCAGATGGTAGCAGACAATGGTAGACAGCATACAGAGCATGTTTGTAAACTTTTGAAAATTATTGATATGTTCTCAATAAAGCTATGATACGCCACCTACGGGTGGTTTTTGAAATTCATTGTTTTTTCCCCTTTATAAAATTCCCATCGCTTCATTTTGCTATTACCTAATTTTCTTACAATTCCGCTGAATAGTTTTTGCTATAGACTGCTTGCAAATTTCAAGTTTAATTATGGACACTCGGTATATGTAAGAAGAGGTACATTTTTTCAACAGATAGTTATAAAAAGAAGAAGAAAAAAAAACAATATTTTGTTTACTAGGCGTATCATTTTTTAATGATACATAGAGAAAGAAATCTTAAGAGTAGCAATTGTCTATGCAGAGAACCACGGTTTGCAGACTCCTAGTATAGGGAATTTTTTCAGAATTCAACTAGTAATGCGAGCATCTGTATGGTGGCCGTCACACCTTCAGAAATAAATTATCATTCACGTGTGTAAAACACTTACAATTGATGTACTGTAGAGTACTGTTTAACTTTCATCACATAAATTGTTCTGTGAAAAACTTTAATTATTGGATTTTACTTAATCATACTGTCCACTTCATTTGTTATATTCGAATTATTTCACAATAAACCGCACCGTTCTTTGTGAATATACTTAAATACCTAATGTACTTTTTCCTACTGATACACCTTTTGGCATTTATGGTAATTTTACAGTTCTCTCTTCAATACATGACATATTTTTAATCATTTTTAAAAATATGTTTAAACCTTTATCAGTACGTTGATGAAATTTAATAACTCCGGGCGTGTTTGAAAATACATATTTTTTTTAGTATGCTTTAATTTATATGTTGCTAAAATTGAGTTTGAGAAATTAGAAAAATATAAGAGAGTGCAATGAAATATTAATGAGATTTAAAAGTTCAATATAATTACCAAAATTGTTTGGTAAAAAAAGGAAATTATATGTGGTGCAAATAAAACTTCTGGAAATGACGAAAATTGGATAAAACTAATCTGCATTCCATTTTAATGTATTGTTAAGTTAACGAGTAATAAATGTAAATATTACTACCATGTTTTGTTATTAAACTCCCGTCATTGTTACTTGCTTATTGCTAAAAACCATAAAATAAATTTTATAAAATGTCAGCTATTCATTTGAATCTTTAATTCAGAGATACAAACAAAATCCTGATTGGCAAAATTTTTTGTATTCTTTATAATGTTCCATTTTAATGTTAAAAGTACACGAAACAGATCAATCGAAAATTCGTTCTGTTTTATGGAGTGATGGGCAATCAAGTTTTTTAATTATAATCATAATAAAATACTTCTATTTATCACCAAAACTTTCATTTACAGCTACTCAAGTGCTAACAAAATTAATATAAAGCAATCTCGTGATGTCACAGAAAAATGGCGGGAAAAAAGAACAAAGAACACTTGAATTAGTTTTGCGCATATTTTATTGTCATCGTTACTACAGAAAATGTACAATCAGCAACAGAAACGTGCTGTACATGAAAAAAGATTATTACAAACAGTAATCATTGATTAGCTTATGAAATGAGAGGCGGTCTGTATAATGTTCGGTGATCGTGCGTTGTCAACATTCAGTGAGAATTTGTCATCAGCCATTTTGTTTCACAGAACGATAATTGTACAAAATATTGGGAAATCATTTACTTCGATTGTGAAAATCGATTAACCACTCTCATTTAAGCACACGTAGACCTTGTTGCTTAGGACCGTCTCCTTTCACAGCAAATAACAAGTATGGAATTAACAGCTAATCAATACAATTTTTTCATCTGTAGAAAAGTTCTTTCATAAAACTATGTACAAATTAATCTTTATAGAAATATTTCAATCCTATTTACAATCGTTTGATAAATAGTTAGTCTTCAGAATGAGGTAGTCAACTTATTTTTCATTTGTGGTATATTAATACATGACAACGATTTTTGTATGAAAGATATTGTATTCAATACGAAAAAAATTCTTGGATTAAGAAAAATAACTATTTGATAGTACTTAAACTTTTGAGTTGGAAAAATTTGAAAAATAAGACATTAACTTTTAAAGAAACGAACCTTTACACATTGAGAAAATGGTTGAAAAGATAATCAAGTAATCGTTTCAATCTTTCAATACTTTAATTGTATTTATATTTCAATTAAAATATTCATAGACTTGTTTTTACCATATTAATTAAAATAATTTTGCTTTTTCAGCACTAAGGTTTTCCTGTCAATATAACAATTCTTTTTCGATAGTTGTTAAGACAATATTTTTAATACATTAGGTATTTATTTTACTATCATAAATGACAATGCTAGATGGTTTAAAACATTTTACTTTATTAACAACTCATCGGTAAGGCTACAGTAAACATATTCGCACAGCAGTTGCAGTGTTAAAAGTTCCACACAAGTGAGGATATAAAATTAAGGCCGGATTCCACAGAACCCCATCAAGTGGAGTGATTGGGATTGTTATACGTTAAATTAAAATTGGTTTCAAAGTTTTTTCTTTTGTATTTTTAAAAAATTAGATAATAAAAACAATCTTCAAATTATTGTGTCCTTCAAGATGAAGAAATCCATTGTTTTGGGGGTCAACTTTGTAAATTTAAAACGATATTAATTTTTAAAAAAATTAAAGAAATCATTTTAAATTTATGGCTTATTGAAAATGCTCACTATGTAATATTTTAAAAATGATAATTTAAGTGAAAATTACTTTGCTATGTGTGTGTACTTTGTTTTTTATCAAAAACTTTTGGTTTCTTTAATAGTCAACTTCTATGCTTTTGAGTTCTTCAATTTCACTGAGCAAACTGGGAATAGAGTTGACAAAAAAATATTCACAATCGACGCCGATTCCGTCATGTCTCATGTTTCAAAAAACAGTCGATAAAACACGATATTTAACAAAAGCAACAATGAGCTGCAGCATTAAAACAACGAACAATCATGAATTAAGATGAAGAACAAAAACTCAGTAATGGATGAATTGACAAGAATTCCACAAATTAAACACCATAATTCTTTGGCGTCCCTCTGTATAGAATGAACTAATATCACCATTATTTAAGACACGACGCATATCACGTGTTATGGATTTGTCCGTTGTCGTAGGTGGATTCATCACATTCGTCTTCATCTTCGCACATAGATTCATCCGATTCTTCTATAGCAGGAGAAACCGACGAGGGATGGTCGCCGTTGGATTCGTCTTTTCCACTGGACTGTCCATCCGATGGTCTGGACTGCTGCTCTTCTTCCTGTTTTTGCCTTTTGTGTTTGGTTCGTCTGTTTTGAAACCATACCTTCACCTGAAAGTAGACGAAAAGGTTTTGATTTATTTGTTTGATCAATTTATAACGATAGCTGAAAGTTTTTGTAGAGTATATATATATTATTTATTCTGGCACTGGTACTACATTTAAATTACAAAAATGATGTTGAAAAAAAAGCTGAATTTATATTGAAAGTATAAAGAGTAAAGAGACGATTCATTCAAAATCATTCGAGCCGAGTAACCAGCAACAACTGCACACACGTTTAAAAGTTGCAATCGCTAAACATTCAGCTTATACAGGCATGGCCCAATACAGTAAAAATTGACCAAGGATATATATATTTAAATTTAAATAAAATTTATACAAATTTTAGAAGAATTTTTCTTTCTATTTTGAGAAAGCAAATAAACGCGGTATCTGACTATGAATTACGCATGAAAAAAAAAAGAAATTAAGAGATTTATAACATAACAATAGGATTATATATAAAAAATATTTCTTTATAGCAGTAATGCTCAAATTGCGTAAGCATTTTGCTCAGAAATGAAATAAGTATACTCTCAGAGAAATTAAAAAAATATTAAGAAGTATTTTCACCGACTCTAAAGTAAACCTCCGAATTAAATATTTTGTATTCAAATTGTAAGATAACGATTGAGTTTTTAACTAAAAATTAGAGAAAAATAAATATATATATATAAGTATATGCTAGCGCCGTATCAACTGTATCAGTGATATGGGGCCCTCAAGCTGCACGTACCTCAACATGTGTAATATTTTGACACTTTCAAATAAATTTTATCAATGCGATCCTTTTTATTTATTTATCAAAAAGGCCCCCTATGGAATTTTGATACAAGGTCTACTCAGGGTAAGCTGCGCCAGTGAGTGATTATGTCCCTTACATTTTCTATCGTTTTGTGTAACATTTAAACTAAATTTTTTTCTCCCAATTGGGCTGCGTACTGGTATTTTTACTTTTGCAAACTTAATACATTCCCCAGGAGCTGGTATCATTTTTTAGTTAGGCACCATATAGGTGATACCATTTGCCACAAGTAATTTTGACACTCGGTTTCCTCCCCAGAGGGAGGCACCTGAGCTCTGACAATGCGAACTTGTTCTAGGAATTTAATTTTGCCGAAAACACCCAAGCTAAAGAGGCACTCAAGGGATTTTTTTACATGCCGCATAATCATACAACATGGACGCTGTCGATTTTCTGCATCATGAAAATTCATCGACTTCGGCCGAGGTCGAATCCGCAACCTTTGGTGCAGAAGGCCAGCCAAAAACCAACTACGCCACCTAGCCGACAAAGACTAAACTAAATTAAATACTTAATTACAAAATAATTTAGCTATTTAGATTATTAATTCTGCTAAATTGCTTTAAATTAAGCAAGTTCTTTACACTATATCGTACATTCTGGAGATAATATAATATAGTTTTTTTCGGAGAAGAAAAAAAAAGAAATATGTTATATATTCAGCTATTGACTTCCAAATTAAGACTTCTGTTTTTAAATATGAAGGAACAAACATTTTTAGTCTGAAATTGTAGTGCATTTTATCTATATCTTAACTGAAATAATTATAATCTACCGAAACATTTTTCGGCATGCATTTTCTTCAGATTACGAAATATTTTTTAGTAATTTATGTTTTACTATTTGTGAAAATTGAAACACCCTGAAGAAATCTGAAAACAAGTAATTTAGGCTGTACTAATTTAAAATGGTTGAAAATAAATTCACGCTATTAGAAAAATACATCTTTTTATTCTTGGAATAAATATTTATCATATACTTTCGCTCACATTATCTTTCATCACAGTTTTGTAAAACTTCATATGGTTTCTCATAAAAATTTATAATATTCACAAATCCTATGAAGCCTATTCTTTCTCTGAGCAGGTCTCTTTTTTCCCCTTAGGTTCAAGACAATAGGCAGCAATGAAAAGCTACACTATATAAATGTATATCCTGATAGTTATTAGAACATCGTAGACTCTATTATCAGGATAATAGTCTTCAATGGACCGTTACAATAGGCATTAGTTTCAATCACACCTGCTGATGAATTCCCCATTTGCCATATGGTACTTCACTGACTGGGAGAGGGGAGCTCGCATTGAGTTGGCAGGTGTAAAGCATGTTTTTTTCTTTTCCCGTTTGCAAGTTCATGAAATAAACGACTGAATTTAATAATATGCAAGTGAGATTTCGAAAGGTTTTCAGAAAATCACTTCCGTTTCGATAAAAATGGTACATGACCCTACACCTATGGGAAAGGTTGAACTGTTATTTTTACAAGCCAGAAAGAATTACGGTATTTAGAGAACATGAGAGTGGATATCATCTTTCGTTTGATATTCCTTTTAATATAGGGGAATTTAGAAAATGCATCAGGAGATTTCAGAAGTAATTTTGGGAATTTTCCCTTTCAAATAAAAAAAAAAAAAATACAAATGCTACATGAATGTCTTGAATAATATCAAAAGAGATTTATCTTTTATAAATTTTATTGCCAGTTTTAAAATCTAAATGCTTTATTACCACTGTCTGTAGCAATGA
Source organism: Trichonephila clavata (assembly GCA_019973975.1). Classification (NCBI taxonomy): domain Eukaryota; kingdom Metazoa; phylum Arthropoda; class Arachnida; order Araneae; family Nephilidae; genus Trichonephila; species Trichonephila clavata. Next base: position 42,221 of record BMAO01024336.1, on the reverse strand, counting down.
ATGCATTTTAAGTATTAGTGCTGCAATTCAAGAGAGTTCTCTAAATTTAAGAAAAACAAAATGTACTCAAAGGAATATATCAATTAATTTTTTAAAAAATACAACAGTATTGCAACACATATTATAAATTCAATCTGTTTCACTTGAAATGAAATCTAATATTAGATATTTGCATACATTACATATATTTGAAATACAATATGAGTTTAAACTAAGATTAAGAAACATTTTTTTTAAAAATTTTTGTGTGTGAGGTAAGAATTTTCTCTCTAAATACTTATAGATTTTTTTTATTCTATACTTTTTATAATATATAATTAATTCAAAGGAAATCGGAAATTGTTTAAATTCGTAACTACATTTGTTCTCTCATCACGGATATTTTCTGGATTTGCGCGAGACTGAAATTATAAATAACTTTTTTTCCCATTAAATATGATTTTTAAATAATTACTTTAAAACCAAGAAGCACAATGTTAATTTAATTTTAATACAGTATTTATTCGAATGTAAGCCATACTTTTCCCCCAATGTTAATGCTACTGAAATTTGGATGCGGCTTAGAGTTGAATACTGAAAAATTCAATTGGTTGGGGGAAACTGCACATGATAATGACGGTTATAACAATAACAGGTTCATATATGCATTTAAAAGCTTTGAAAACTAATAAAATTAATTAATTATTCACTTCAGTTATCATTAAAAAATTTTTTTTTATTTCGTAAATTAATTATATATATAAGACTTTTTAAAACTTATTTTTTGTTTTTTCACAAAAACGGGTGGAGAATTTGGAGTGCGACTTAGAGAATCGATCATGGCTTAAATTCGAAAAATGCGGTATTAATAATTGCAATTTGGAATTTTTTTGAAATAAAAATTAATTTTTGAGATTAAAAGAATTATTTACATATCTCTTAGATGAGTGGGATTTTTACCTTAGAAAAAATTCTGTATTTAATTGTTTGTGTAGAAAATGGGAAGTTTTATTCTTCAGTACATTTTTTTCTTTGAGAGAGAATATTATCACGAAGATTGAAATAAACACACGGTTAGACTTTACACGTATTTATTCGAACAGAACTCCAATTTCAATTGGAAGGACTCTGCTTTTATATACATAGAAGAATATTCGAGAAATAACTGGGCATAAGCGTGCCCGCTCCATCTAATTTACGTACGTATGAGAAATATCTGACTCGAATAGTAAAGAAAGTTCTAGAGTCAACCATAATCCAGAGAAATAATGAATAATGTATTTTAAATTAAAACGCCAGTCTTTGGCTAAAACGCACCCGCTGGGAATCCAATCAGCGATCGACTTACCTCCAGTCCATTACTCTCAAGACCGAGGTACGGTGAATGATGGCAATTCTTCCTTTATACGACAATATATTCTCTAGATTCCTTAAAACCAGAAATTAAAAGTCCCCCTCCACCTTTTATTTAAAAAATTTGAGAAAAACTTTAAGATTCTAAAGTAACAAAAGTTATTTTTTAACATTCACGCATGATTGAAAATTCAGATCTTTATAACAAGAAAGAAAATGAATCATATTTGACTAGTCCTGCTTCCATCTTGGGGTGCATGAGAATGCGCAGATTACATAAAATATGATAGTTTATATAAAATTTAAACATATGATTCTTTTGAAATTTAGAATGTGCTCAAGTATTTAAATTCCCCTTTAAAAGCATTTTTAATGTCAACACACACACACACACACACATACATACATATATATATATATATATATATATATATATATATATATATATATATATATATATATATATATATATATATATATATATATAATTTGAATGAAATGCTTGCAAAATTTATTAAAGCTGCCATACTAAAACGTTTGTTTTTGAATAATAAGTTTGATTTTAATTTCAGGATCCATATCACACATAAAAAATTTAAAATAAAAAAGAATCGAAATGCTTTGTTAGAATTTTATGGCCAGAAATGTTGTTACCTCCTATTTTCTAGTGATGAATCATTGAAATAAAACCGCCACACAGATTCATATTCAATTACTTAGTGAATATTAATGTAGCTCAAAACTGCACTTAAACAAATAATGGTCTTTAATGTGTTACGAAAAAGTCTGTGGTTTTTACGCTTTTTAACATAACAAACGAGCAAACAAAACAAATAACAAAAAACTCCTCACACTTTAGGAGTTACCTATAAAATCAACACATTGCATTTTCTTTTATATAGTTAAGCTGAATCACACTGGATAATTTCACCTATCTTGCGGTATTTTATGCATAATGAGATCACTTTTTCAGCACCGTTTCTAGGAAGTGGTTACACGACTCCTTGTAAAACACTCAGTTTTTTAGGCTAGATAAATACCCCCTGAACTTCCTCTTACGGGGAGAGGGAATGCAGTGCTAGAAGTCGTTCATCACTTGGTCTTGGCAGACGGAAATGCTTCATTACCATAAGAATAGTGAAACTGCTTGAAAGGTGATGATAATGGCAAAAAAAGATGAACTCGTTTAAGGCATTCATTCTTCAGGACAGAATTTCAAACTTTATTTGCTATCGATGATAATGTTCTCTCTACTTTAAAAAATATATAAAAGTTTAACTTTAATGGTTAAATACTTAGATTCAATAACCCTTAATGAATTTAAAAACAACAGGAAAGTATTATATGCATACAAAAAAATTCGCATTTTAATCGTACAGAATAATTCTAATAAGGGAGAGTTTTGTGAACTAATATTATAGAAAATGTGAAATTTAATATATATTAAGGAATCCGACGACCCTAAAATTGTGAATTTTGCCAAAAATTGACAAGTTTTTTTATGATTTTATTTTATAGGTCAACTTATTAGTTTTTTAAAAATACAAAGTTTATTATTTTCCGTTCACTAGAACAAAAATTACAAGCGTTTTAGTAAAAGCAGATGCCACTACTTCAAGCAAGATATATATATATATACACTGGTGTCCAAAAGTTAAGCATAATTGATAATTATGTGAATAAAGAAGGAACTGTCAATCAGAATGGCGGGAAACGTGATATGCGAGTGTAAAATGGTTATAAAATAAGGAAGCAAATCAAAAGAATGATAATAATTAATTTTATTATCCAAAGTAGCAGTTTGAAAGAAAACTGAGCATATCAAGGATTCACACTTTAAAGAAAAAATGAAAGAAAACAATAAATAAAATACGGATGCTGCAGTTTAATAAGGCATGTGGTCACTGACAGCCAGGCACGCTGCACAGCGATTTACCATACTTGCTATGAGATGAAGAATGAGTTGTGGGCTCAAACGGTTCCAAGCTTCTTGGAGAGCTCTCTTCAGTTCTGTAACGGAGCTTGGTGGGTGCGAAAGGGCTGCAATTTGTCTCCCGAGCATATCCCATACATGCTCTATAGGATTTAAATCAGGGGAGTTCGCAGGCCACGGCATGCGCTGGATGTTTTCCGTTTCAAGGAAGTCATCCATCCGCACCGCTCGGTGATATGGCGCATTATCATCCACGAATATGACGTCAGGACCGACAGCACCTCGAAAAAAGCGGACATAAAGCTCAAGAACTTCGTCTCTGTACCTTTGAGCAGTCACAGGCTCCGTGTCAAAAGAATGGAGGTCTGTGCGGCTGTCCATCCTGATGCCTGCCCATACCATTACTCCCCTTGATGGAAAATGATATCTTTCCGTTATGTTTCTTGGTTCAAAACGTGTTCCACGTTCTCTCCATATCGTAACCCGCCGAGAATCACTACTCAGACTAAACCGGGACTCGTCACTGAACATCACATTGACCCACTCTCCCACACTCCAATGTTGGTATTTCAAACTCCAGTTCAAACGAGCGCGTTTATGCGCAGACGTGAGGGGAATGCAAACTGCTGGTCTTCTGGCATATAGGTTAGCATGATTGAGTCTCCTGTAAACAGTTTGTCTCGAAATTCGTATTCTTGTGGCGACTGTGAGCGCCGAACCCAGTGCTCTGGCAGTACTGCCCCTCTGACGTCGCGCACTTATTACCAGATATCGGTCTTGGAGAGGGGTTCTGACTCTTGGTCGACCTGATACTGGTTGTCGGGCAATATCTCCCGTTCTTTGAAACCTCTGCCACAGTCTTGAGATCACAGACTGGTCCACATTCAGAATTCGAGACACTTCGGTTTGTGATCGTGCGGTTTCCAGCATTCCAACGATTCCTCCTTTCGTAAACATGTCCAATTGGCGTCTTTGTGCCATCATTCACCTTGTTTGATGGTTAACAACGTTCCTTCGCACAGCAGTTGCACGAAACTTGTCTGAACTGCCTATGGCTGCATGAATCGGTTTCTCCGAGTTTCCGACATGCGCCGGTGTTTCGCGCAGGACGTAGTCGACTGAAAAGTTTGCATAAACCCAATGTTTCTTCTTCACCCAATTAATATCCGGAAGAAATTTGGAATAATTTTACGAATATATACTCCATGTTTTTCGCATTTTACGATTTATGCTTAACTTTTGGACACCAGTGTATGTATGTCATACTTTAAAACGCGTATTACTCGAATTTTTTCCCCTTCTTAAATGCTCAAACAAGTACAGCGATTGCTCAAAAAGTTTTGAAAATAACCGAAATTTTTTGTGTATCTTCGATAAACCAATAGAAATGTATTTTAACTTTCAGATTTATCAATCACTGTTTTATTACAAAATTTATAAGTCTCTAATGTGAATATGATAATTGTTTTTTTAAGCAATTTCATATAATAACTAAGATAAAGTGCTCTAGTTTTTGTAAAATTAAAATATTTCTTATTCTGAAAGTCATTTTAAAAATGAATAACATAGCAACACATCAGAATTGAAAACTTGTTCATAAACTTTTGGTACAGAATGGGCCGCGTTCATGTTATTTCTAGTAAGTTTTTGCCAACTTTTTCCCATTTTAGAAAAAAATTATTTCTTTTTCTCTTCTTAATTTTAGCATATTTTTCATTAAAATGTACTAAACAAATCTAAAAACAACAAAAAAATCCCTATATCTCCATTTTTTTTTTAAAGTTGTTGCAAGTAGTCGGATACCCTTAAAGGACATGCCGACAACTAAAGAATTCTCAGAAGAACAAAACTTTATTTGGTAATAATTTTTCTATTAAATAATTGTTACACAAATAAGTTTCTTTCCCTTCAAATCCTGAATACAATCATCGATAACAATAATAAACAACATTTATATATTTTTTTATTAATGGTTAAAATGAAGTTATCTATATGTTTTCTCTCTATGGAATTCAGAAAATTAAATAACGACATTTGGCACAGGCATATTTAATTCGAAAACTTTAAGAGTTAAGAATTATTATTAATCTATGAATACAGAATGCATGGTTTATTTATTTACTTTTAAATACATTTGCTGTTTATTTTTAGTATTTCATGGCCAACATACAGAAAGATGAAAAATTAGAGTTCCGTTAAAAATTTGCAGTACATCGCTGGAATGAAATCTTAAGCTTTTTCTCTTTCCGGGCCTTGGAATTCGTATTGGTAATTAGTAGAATATAGTAGCAAAAACAATAATACGCCTTTTTTAAAATTATTGTATTATATGAACCATCTGAACACAATTAAAGAAAATTGAGATATCAGTAGCATATAGTAATTAGTTTTAATGTCAAAACAGAAAATATTTATCAGCATCACTTTTGATGAAAAACAAACCGAAAACAAAACAGCAACGAAAGAAAATATTAAAGGCCAAATCATATAATATCCGAGTTTAACTGAGCAAAGCAGAAATTATATGTTTCTGACAAACACTTTCTGAATAATGCCATACACTTGATTTATTCAATTTCTACTATTAGATCACTGTCTTTATATATATATATATATATATCTTGTTCAAATTTTAAATCATTAATAAAATACTTTCTATTCATCCAATCACAAGTTCAAATACTGGAGGACACTTGATGTTAATACAGTTTTTTCTAAATATTAATTCATTAATTACCGATTTCAACTCCAACTTAGATTCGTCTCCATTGTTGTAACAATGTAACTCTTAAAATAATGACAAAAGTTGGTGTCGAAAACCGATTTTTCAGCCAAACTAGCCAAACCGGGTGTGCATTGTTACAACAATGCAGACAAATGGTACTCTTTTTCAATTCCTGCTATTTATTCTCACTCTCTCCCTATATCTCTCTCTCTCTATATATATATATATATATTCAAATTTTTCAGTCGTTAATAAAATACTTTCTATTCACATATTCATCATATATTTCCAATCAAAGTAGGAATTGACTTAAAATTTTTTTTTATTACTTGTTTTTCACTTGCAAAAAGTACAAATCAACATTTTTTATTATTGGAATTTTTTCACATTAAACTTATTTTTTTAAAAAAATAGTTGAGCTTTTTAGATGTAGAAAGAACTCAAGTCCTATTGTTGCAATTATTGAGGATTGTGAACTATATATATTTTTTCTTCTTTGGTAAGTACAAAACAATTTATTCAAGCGTTTATTTTCTAGAAATTAATAAATGTTTGAAAAAAAATTAGTAATAACTTTTTTTTAGGTTTTTGAAAATACTTCTTCACCTCTTTTCTAGCTAAAGCCTTTGTTTTATATCATACACCGACAGATTTTTTTTATCTTAGTATAAAATTTCAGCATTACAATTAATTCATCTTTTTGCAAATAATATGAGTTTTATCAATGAGTAAACAATATTTTTTCTTTATTGGATGAGAGATTATGTACGCCCTATATTATTATTACTCATATTTAGCTAAAAATAAATATCAGTAGAGCTCCATTAAGTTAAGGTACGTAGATTCCCCGTCTAAAAATACGGATCTATTTAATAGTGCACGTTTTTGCTATAAATCTGATAACAGCTGCAATGCGTCTAAGGAGTAGGAAGTAACACATCTTGTTATCTTTTTTCGCTTGATGATAACATAGTGAATGCGGGAAGAATGACTTACTGGTATACTATTCACTGAAATGGGTGGGGGTTGAGGTTCCCTTAGAAGCTCTTTGAGGTGATAACTTTTTTCCTTCCATATGTATTGCATCAACGATAGTGAAGCTTTTTTCTTTTCTTTTTTGTATTCTATCAACGATAGCACGAAGATGTTTTCTTTAAAAATTTTTTAATCATTTCAGGAAATTAAATAATCTGACATCTGCTTTAGCTAAACATTTGTAGTTTTTGTTACAGTGAACGGAAAATAATGAACTTTGTATTTTTATAAAGCTAATAAGATGGCCTAGAAAATAAAATCATAAAAAATTGTCAATTTTTGGCAAAATTCACTATTTTAGGGTAGTCGGATACCTTAATTCATTATTAATGCGACAAGCAGAATTCATGGAACCTCGAAGGCCAAATTCCACTGCACAGAGCGGATATTGAATTTTACTTCTCATGCGTGTTGTTTTCCCAAATGACGAAATTAAAAAGATTCCAAGCACGCAGAAAATATTATTTATTTTAAAAAGTTTCATTTTTATAACTTTTATCTGAAATTAACATTATATTAGGGCTAAATAATTCACCGATTTAAAGATTGATAAAATTAGACAATTAAGTTTTATCTTTACACAAGTGTCTTAATTAAGGACTTTTATAGACATATATAATCAAAGGGAGAAAAATTCTTTAAAAATAATGGTGAGAAAAACATCTCAGGTTCAAATATTTCAAATTGTTTGCAAGCAATTTCGAAATATTAACCACGCCTAACTCCATCTGAACACCAATGAAATTGTTTTACTACTATAAACTCGAAGTGTAAAATGAAATCAGTACTAATAAAACAACTACTGCTAAGCGTCTACTCAGTGTTTCGACATTTTAATAATTTCATTAAACCAAGAATTTGTCATAAAATTACGAATATCATGTTTGCAATAACGCAGCATTTTTCTAAACTACCTTAAAAGCAAACAGGGGATGATGTGTCAGCTCTATTAGTACATCCATACTTACAGACTATAATATTCCACCCAGGCTGTTATTTGTTTAGAAAACATCTGGCAAAAAATAGCCATCCTCTTAAAAGCAAGGCTCCTTGACTAATAGCATGTTTGGTCTTTTATGAGTCAAGCAAATGGAAATGTTTGTTTACTATAAGCAATATGGTGGAGGTATATGAATTATCTATTTAAGGTAAAACGACAAATATTCGAATGAATTTCATCATCTAAAGTCATGATTCCGAATCAGGCACGGCGCGAAGACTGAATTATATTCCTTAAAAAGGATCTTTTTTTTCTTTTTGAAAATGGTAACGGACAAATGTTTGAAGATACGTCGTCTTTATGCTAACGAATCGTAGACAGATCTAATTTGCATTTAAATCTGGATTATGGCTATCAGATCAAAGAAATGCATGTCTCCTTTTCATTTCAGAATCAAACTCTGACAGTAAAAGAATAAATTTACAAAATTTTCTTAAAAAATTAGATGATCTTTGCTACACAATTTATCTTGGAGTGTGATCAAGGATTAAGAAGATCATTCACATCTTTATTACCAATCAGGAATATAAAATTCATTTTTTTTATTTTGAATCATATATATAAACAAAAAGGGAGAAGGCTGGCTAACCACAAAACTGGTTAAACCTCTTTATATAAAATTGAAATCTGTCCTCAGTCAGCATTATTTATAATACTGCAGGATTCCTCTATTTAAGTTCCAAATACACGTATGATTCTTTTATGCTCAATGTTCGAATCATTTTTGTCATTCTAGTAGTGATTATTAAATACTATATATATATATATATATATATATATATATATATATATATATATATATATATATAATGCACACTCTGTTTCAGATTCAAATTAAAGCCACAAATTAATAAATAACACTGTATACTTAAATTTACTTACTAATTTCAACGTTAAAAATTCAAGACATCCAAAAAAATAACGATAAAGCCAATGAAAATGTTGAATCTTGCAGTTATAACACAAATAATTAAAAATTTTTTAATTAAAATGAACAGGAAAACAGAGTCTGACTGTCGCAAATTGTTAACAATAACAATATGTTCAGTAGAACTCTACATATTACTACAGAAGGGAAGAAATGGGGAATCTCTACTTGCGATTAATTTCCATTTTAACAAGGTAGTAATAAAGGACCCCAGAAGAAAAAAAGTTACCACATATTAAGTAAAACAATAACAACTGCAAGGTACAAGTTTGACAAACAACAAGTTACAATTGTCTTCCTGGAAACATTTATTGGTAAGAAAGTTTCCAAGTAGAAATCAGGTACCATATGTGTATGGCAGTGTTGTTATTTTGCGCTAGAGAAAAATGCTCTATTCTTGTGGAAATATAAAATTGGTTATGACCTCCAGTAACCACTGAAACTTGCGTCAATACAATTCTTTATTTAATTCTATAAATTTAAATATTGTCGTTATCTAAATAAAAGCTGGTATCTAATAGTACCAGACCTAGTTCCTATTAAAGCCGCACAAAAGAGGCTGTACGTTCTCCAACAATGCAAGTGTCATCGTGAAATTTAGACATAAAAATTGAGTATGCATTAGTTAATTAACACGAAAAGTCAGTTTACAGCAAAATGTAAAAATGCTTATAATATAGTAACATGATTAATTTTTAGTGTAAACAGATTTATAAAAAAATAGTATTTAATACATCTAAGCGTTTACATTGAAATGAAAAGCTATTATTGTTTTTGTTTTTAATAAAAAAATTATGTTAAAAAATACTGAGCAATACGGTTCATATATGTTTGATATGATAATGAAATTAAATAGTATCGAACGAGAAATATAAGTGAAGATTTTAGGAAAATACATATCCAGTCTGCGGCGTTTTATCAAAGTTGCCTGTAAAATGAACAAATAATATTTTTAAAAAAATTAAGTCAATTCATACTGCGGTCAACAAAGAAACGTTTTATAATAATTACTTGATTAAAAAGTTAGAATAATTATAAATATGTATATACATATGATAGAATTACAATATTAAGTGACAAAATAGAAAACGATCTTTTCCATTTTCCTTTCTGTATATGTTGTTGAACTTTTTGTTTGTTTGTTACTTTTATTCATTCATTAAATTTAACTTCTCTAATAAAATAGTATAGTAAAATCGAAATCACGTGTTCTGAATTTATGTCATTTCAGATGGGATTCGAACCCACGACCTTTAAATTAGAAGTCCAACGCGCTATCCATTACGCTACTAGGGCACAAAAACAAGTCTTTTTTCTATATATGCTGTTGGACAAAATTTTTTGTTTGTTACTGTTTATTCATTTTTTAAAGTGATTAATATTTTAAAAAAACTGTATTAACATCAAGTGCCATCCATTACAAGTTTTTAAAAAGTGTGTTTGAACTTGAATGGACGAAAAGAAAGCCTTTTATTAACGACAAAAAATTTGAGCCAGGTATACATATACATATAGGGAGAAAGTGCACTAATAGTAGAAATTGAAAAATAAATTAGGATGCGTTGAAAATCATTAAAAATTGGTGACGAGAAACTAATTTATACATACTACGCGTCAAATTCTACATCGAAAGATTTATAAAATAAAACAAATTTACTCGTTAGCAGGAAAACAAATCTTCCAGCTTGTTTACAAATGAATGGAAACTTTCCTAAATGAAAAAAACAATAATAAGCAAACTAGCAAATGTAGGTTATGAAGCAAATGAGCGAAAAGATATTTCGAGATATATCTAAAGTAAATAATTATAATAAACGATTGAAAATCTCTTTTGGTTCAGACAAATAATACGCATCAATACGCATTTCGAATTGAAAGATATGCATCTTATCTAAACACTACACTTTTAATAAAATGAAATCTTCTGTTATCTCTCGACTAAAAATTGCTAATTTACCAGCGCTATCTCTAACTACATTTTATGTTTTATCTAAAGTCAACAAATATCCAATTGAATCACGTTTATTTAGTTATGAATAGGAAGATGTGTTATTCAATAGTGTCATTATTAATTTGAAGAAAACTTCCTTTGACGCACACACAGAGATATTAAAAAACAGACAGATCAGTGTTTCCCGTAATTATAATTTCCGTCTATGTTTAATGGATTAATTGGCCATTAAATGACAGTATATGATTTCCTTTATAGATTGCTTTGATTTTTTATCATATTAAACGTAATATTTTTTTTCTTTATTTTAAATAAATAAAAATGTCTCATTCATTCATATTCTGGCTTACAGAGGGAGTTAAAAGCCACGGTTGAATGATTCTAATTTAATGGTTTACAGTGTAGCGTTTCGCAATTATGGTGATACAAAATTCCTTTCAGCAATTATTATTATATAAGCCGCCAAGATGATTTGTTTTAGCTGCTAATAAATTGTACCTGTACACTTTTTAAATGTCTGCTTTCACCAATGATGAACTTAATTTTTAGGAATATGTGATAACGGAAAAAATTTCTCATATACTTCGTATCGGATTAAAATAAAATTCATACAAAAAAATAAGACATAATTTATTAATCTATCCATGAATTTAAATATTTTTAATATAATCAGGAATTCAAGAAAGAAATTAAATATGTTCAAATGATTCAGAACTTTACTATACATAGTTTTTAAGATGCTGTCTGTTTTTCCAGAACTGTTTTTTCACAATTTCGCTTTCTTCTTGGCATATTTTTGTTTCAAGTGATTTTTATCCTTAAAACTTTTATACAAGACAACGAATAATGTGAAAATTATGAGCTGAGATCGCCAATATAGTAACCTAACAATGGAAACTTAATCGTAGTAGGTTCCCATGTGTAATTAATTAGATCAAGAAAAATAAATTCGAACTTTTGACAGACGAAATATATTGTTTTGCGTTTTATTTAAATTTGAAATCCCTTCTCTCGCAATTGCATCTTAAAAAGTTTTACTTTTAAAAAACAATACACACTCTTATATATAAACATTCATGGTTCATATCTATATATATATCTTCGTATGAGCATCTTTGATGTTAAAAACTGTTCTTCGCAAAACTTAACATTTTCTAATTTGCTTATTATAATATTTGGATACATAGTTAAATATATTTTGACACACAAACATTAGCCGATATTTGTTATGGTTTTGCAACACTATTCTTCAATTCCTACTATTGGTACACACTCTCTCTATATTTATACATATATTTTTCTTGTTCAAATTTTCAATCGTTAATAAAATGCATTTTAAAGCACTCAATTGAGCTGAAATTTTATATAAACGATAATTTTGGATGGCAATACAGTAATTTAATCATAATTAATAAAAAATAACTGATTAAAACTAATTATTCAAAGAATTATAAATACAGCCACATTGGCATCATTTTTGGCGACTTGTGTCAAAACTTGAAAAGGTTTTTTCCCCTCACATTTTAAAAAGCTCATTTGAGCTGAAATTTTCTATACACTATTGTCTTGGGTAATAATACGATAATTTAATTTTATTTATTAAAATTAATTGATTGAAATTAATTATTTAAAGAATTACAGATACAGCCACCTTGGCTTCATTTTTAGCGACTTAGGTCAAAACTATAAAAGATGTTTTTTTCCTCACATATCAAAGTATTCAGTTGAACTGAAATTTTATACACACGATTGTTTTGGAAGACAATACGATACTTTAATGATAATTAATAAAAATTAATTGCTATTTAATGTTGTGATTCTGTCGTATGTATATACATATTTATATTAATTGTAACTACTTAATAAAAAGTAACTAAAATAATTTTTTTTGTTGATCTAAGTAGGAATTGACTTAAAACATTTTTGTGTGTGTTTTATATTACTTGTTTATTAGTAATACTTTTAACTATCCCAACTTAAGAAAACGTGAAATAAAACTAATACATAAATCGGATGTCTACAGCCTTAATATATACTATAACAAAAGAGAGTAACAAAACTTATCATTAAATAAATATAATATTTATAAATATTAAAATATATTAATATTTATCTGTGTGTGTAAAGTTTAAACATGAATTACATTAATGACGAGCTTAAGAATTACCATTGCACTGTTATAGTGATATTACTAAATTAATTATAGTGATATTATCGACATAGAACAAATTTTCTGACTATATGATGACATTAGGTTAGGACAATTACATTTAGAACAATCAGTTCCTCTATTTATCTCCACCTTAGTAAAAACATTTCAGTAAAGTAATGTAGTAGTTAAAGCAGTATTTATAAGCAATTTAAAATATTGCAGATGCCGTTGTAAGGTAAAATAATTGTATAATAACAAAATTTTGAATGAAAACATTTATCTAGTAATGTTTTCATAGTGAAATAGAGTTGATGTACTGTTTTAAGTCTAGTTCAGAATCAAAATCTCAATGATGGTGGCGTATATGGCCAATTAACCGAAAACCGACACGTAAAATAACCGGACAGTTGTTCGATATTTAAATTCAAATTTCCTTTATTGTAACTTCCAATCTGACTTCATTCTACAGAAAAGCACAAGCTTATGTCTGAATTTTTCGTTTAATTAGAGATCAAAATTATAAAGAAACAAAATTCGGCAGCAGCCAGACTTTATGCATAATGAAAATGTACCAAAATCAAATCTATATACTGGCATAGATAAACGTTTAAAAAGCAGGATTATCTTTGGAGACTAATTCGTAATTGTAAATCATTTCCCGGATTAAACTCTGTCGAGAAAAAAGAGGAAACGGAATCCTAAGTGTGAATCACTGAGACTATTCTCGACATGAACTAAATCATTAACAAGGTTAAAAGAAGCATTCCATCAGCAAACAATAAGTGATTGAAAGAAAACAAAATATGTGATCAATTATCCGGTCTAAGGCATTGAATATCTCACTTTTTTTTGGCAACCTGGAGTCGCAACCTCTGCAGAAATGAATCTTAATTGAAAGGAATCATGTCATTTGAAACTCAGATGATTAAACAACAGGATTTGCAGATTTTTTCCAGCACCAAATATCGTTTTTTATTACACTTAGTTCAATGACTTCCTGACGTGTTTGTATAATAATTATAGTAGATAAAAGCTTTTCATGAGTTTCTTCTGTAATGAATATTATGCCCTACTTTGTTTGCACGAAATGTAACCAGTCTCATGCACGTATTACTGCATAAAACGTTCCTTGAAACTTCGATCAGCAATTACCCAACTCATGATCGAATTAGACGAAAGAGGAACTTTCAATCATTGTTTTAAGGAAAAGAAGTTGTCTATGACTCAATTTTATTCCAAATAATGCAATCAAATATTTTAGTGTAATTCATAAAAGATTGAGGTATTCCTTGATTATTCTCTTCCACTTTTTTCAAATTATTTAAATAATTATTATTGATAGAAATTATTTTAAAAAATTTTAAATAATTTTGACTTTGTGTGATATTTTAATCTAAAAAACACGAATTCCATGTTAACTCTTAAAGGTTAGAAATTAATATTTTAATCCAATCTTTTACAGCAGCTCTTTCCAAACGGTGTCTTCAAAGATCCCTAAGGGTTCATAAAAGCTTAGCTGAGGTTCACAAGAAAAATTTATATATCGGGAAACGTAATATGAACTACGGGGTTCAGGATAAAATATATTATAATTTAATTATATTTAACAAACTAAATTAATGTTACAAAAAGTCTTATAATTCTGGGTTCAATGTTCATTCTTTTTAAGACCTTCTTAAGCAAACGGAGAAAAATTATGTCCATAGAAAATTCTCGAAGATGGAATCATTATTTAAGCTTTAAGCAGCAAGTATTCTAGAAAAAGTTAGTTAATCAGAAACAGTCATTTCATTTTTATATTAATATTTGTTGTTTGTTTTCTTGAAAATTTTTGTTTTAGAATGAACTATGTTTCCGAAAGTATTCACAAGTGGTGGTTCCAAGGATAAACAGCAGTGCAGATCAAGCCTTTACCAAAGAAAAAAAATTGTGTTCGTTTTTTAAATCTTCGAATTTTATTTTACGATTTCCTTTTCAATATTCTACCTTTGTTTCTTAAATTTGAAGGCATTCGCATAAGCGGTAAAAATATATATTGCATTTCTATTTGGGACGGATTCACGTAATTAAAGTTATGGCCGAGAGGGTTTAGATCCCCCCCTCCCCAAAATTGTAGCCCTTGCTCCAAGATAAGTTCTGAAAAAAAAAAAAAAAAAAAAAAAAAAAAAAAAAAAAAAAAAAAAAATGAGCCCTTCTCCAGGATGAAGTTTCCGGAGTTTAATCAAATTTAAAAGGTTCTCTTATCGCGATTATCCCTCACTTTGAAAATTTATTTTTGCTGATATCATTCAATGAAATTAATATTAAATTGCATAAGATAATGAGGTATTGGGTACATTATTTGCTTTTCGTGTACCGGAACATGAGTAATACAGTAGAGCCTGTTTTTGTGCTGTTCCTTTTTTCTGTGATTGTTTGTGCGATCTTTTTTTATGCTCTGTATATGAATTTCAACGACTTTAGCGTAACCGTAATGTTTTATATCAATGTACCAGTGGCGTAATGGAGAATGTTAGGGCTCCCCCGCAAAGAATCAGGTTTTGTCTTTAATAACTTATAAATTTGGTTAATGCGTATTTGGTGTTAGTTAGGCCTTGCCCCCCCCCCCACGAGGAGGTGGTTGCTGTGGTGTCCGTTACGCAATGTACACATATACACTTCAAGACACTCTGTCATTTGTTAATAACAGTCTCCTGACAATGCACGTTCAGTTGCTTTCTTTCAACGCGTCAACAGCCCGAGCTTGATTGAAAACGAAACTTTCAATGACACAGTGACATTATCAATAATTTGATAGATTATGAAGACGGACAAGAAGAACCGAATTCTTTGAGAGCGGATAAAATAAATGCAGGGATATAGCTTTACAACAAATTGGAAAATAATTTTTCTTAAAATAGATATCCATTCTGAAAGGAGTATGAAATTTCAAAAAGAGCTTCGATCGTGCATAAATGGTTATCATGACATTTACAAGCAACTGACCTTCTCGCAAAAACTTATCTCTTACTTGACGGTGCCAAAAAATAAATCAATTGAAATTCTATTTTCAAGTGAGGAAAGCGATTTTGAACATATTCATCACAGGAAGATGACTGCTATGGATTACGATGGGTAGCAGTGAATTATGTATGTGCATTCTGATAACTTCTCCATGTACACAGTGTGAAACTAAATGTTTTTCAAATATTTCGATGCGTAATTTAATTATTTATTTTGTTATGAAAGTACTTTCTCATAAATTTCCTAAATAATTGGCGTATTTTCTAAGTGCGACTTTTCTTGCGCGGTCGCTCTCCCCGTATAAAAAAAATTTCTGCAGTATTTCGACGAAATAGTTTGTTATATGTAAAAATTTATGAAATATTCGAATACTTTGTGTGTGTGTGTTTTGTGTGCTCCCTATCTACTGCACAAAAACAAATTTTACCGTACTCGAAGGGATACGATGATATATAATTTCGCCAAATTAAAAGACATTTTCATTGTTTCCTCACATGTCCTTCCGTACTACCCCGTTGACAAATAAATCGGTGAAATTTTAAAATAATGAAATACTGTGTATTAAAAAATACGTACATATTTGAAATAAAAGGAAGATTTATCAAGAACTAGGTTATTTAGGTGACTAAAAGGCCACTAGAATAATCTAATAGTTGTGCATTTAAAATCACGGTAAATGAATTTTCTTTATGCCAATGAAACCACACTAATTCACATTAATACGAATCTAAATTCTCAGTAGCAGTTCCGTAACGTTTGTTATTTTGCCGTTTTGTAAAGCCTCGTAGTCATTCTAGTTCTTTCGTATTTGATCCCAATATTTGAAAATATTCAACTCTGCGTTTATTTTTACATCAAAGATGAACCCCGAATTTAAAAAAGTTTTAAGTAAAATAAGAGAAGAGAAGAATAATGTTCCAAATTATAAGCAGCATTTTTATTTTCGAGCAAGCTTGATCAAGATCATTGTGTTTGAACATGAGCGGGAACCACAGTGGCGCACATAAGGGAGGTGTCCCTGGGTCCAGACCCCCTCCACAGCCCTTGATTTTTTATATTGTTTATAATCCTATAAAAATAGTACGTAAAATTAAATAAAATATTTGTTAATAATAATTATTATCTTCCCAACAATCGACAAAATCAAAAGAATATATTTGGCAGCGTATTGTGGTATGATACGAGAAAGGTAGACCAGTGTGCGCCGATGGCGGGAACAGTATTCCACTATTGGCTGCATATCGGGATGTTTGACGACGTTTCTGATTTGAAGAAGTTGGCCGACGGTATAAACGTAAGGACCCTCAAAGGTTATACTTCAGATGATGCCCTATTTTCTAAGTTTCTGAATAAAATAACGTTAAGACTTTTACATCTTGTGAAATTTAATTTGTACTAAATCCAAATTATTTCGTGCAATTAACTGTAATACAGATTGCAAACCACTGAATTTGAGTCTCCTTCATGAGGTTATTGCGTTTAAACAGTCCATTGGTAATAAACGCATTTTAAAAAAAGGGATTACTTTTCCAATAACTAAATTACTCAAGCGTCAAGGAGGTTTAGAAATCAATCTAATGATACATCCCTGTTCTGATTTAAATACAAATCGGTAGATTTTCAATCCATAATCATTCTTATTGACAATGTATTAATTATGTATATCATTTTCTTTTATATATGTTTGATACAGATCGCATAATACTTATTTGGCGCATCTCTCATTAAGAGTACTAAATCAAATTTCATTTTCATTTCTAAGATAAAACAACAGAAATTTACCATGAGGTTTTCCTTTCAAAATTGACTTGAAGTTATTTTCTTTTAAGTTTTGCTGAAAGCTTACTTGCACTTCCTTTCAATGGAAGCGATATTCGCAGATTAGTTCTAATATGTAAAGGGAGGGGTTTTTTTGCGCTGGTAAAAAAGAGATTTAGCTAAGATTTTCACCACCAATTTCAACTTTCATTGATTCAATCAGTTACTTTGCAATTCATTATCTAGATTGAGGCTTTTTCCTACCATTAGAGTAATCATCACCTGAGAAATTTTTTGCCTAAATTTCAGTGAGTGCCGAATTCAATTTGTCTATCAAGAGAGGACAGAGGGTGTTTGAAAACTTTTTGAACTTCTTGCAGATTAAATGCACTTTAATTATTTAGTTAGATAAGTGGTTAGATAAGTTAGACTAGCACTTATAAAACAATTAATTGATTATTTTTGTTAGTCATTATTTCCTAGTACTGTTTTGTGTCAAGCCGTGTTCGAGTTACAAACTTTCGAGTTCGGAACTCACGTAGTTAAATAGATTGACTTTGGAAGGAAGGAAATTCACTTGAAATAAACTTTTTCTTCCAATTTCTTTTATAAGATAAATTTTTTACTGTCTAATTTGATAACAATCAAACAAGTGCATTATCATATAATATTTTTCATTTTAGTGTATCTTTTCGAAATAAAACCAATTTGTGATGCATTATATATATATATATATGCATAATATGTGATGCCCTACAAAAGAGTTCATATAGAATGAAACAGGTTAAAAATCTAGTTAGATCAGGAAAAATGCACTTACCGCAAAATCCGGCGTATAACGCATACTTTTAACCCAATAAACAAGACCGAAATTTCACGGGTGCATTTTATACTTTGGGTATAAAAATGGTAGCTTCAAAAATAAAAAAAAAAAAAGAGACGGGCATAAAATAAACTTAGACTTCTACATGGATTGGAATACTGTTTATTTAAAAGAAATGACAAACCTAATGAACTTAAGGGGTTGTTTTTCTAGAAGTGTACTGTTTTTTTTTTCAAATTCCTGAGATAATAACTCGAATAAGTGGCTTTAAAACATAATAGCATTGCTTACGTACATTCCTTCGTAAGAAAAGAAAGTACGACGAATATACATTAAAATTAAAAAATGCAGCTTCAAATAATTGGTGCGCGTTGTACACCGGAGGCGTAATATGCCGGATTTTACGGTATCTATAAAATGGCAAATAAATAATAAGCATAGTAAAAAAGTTAACACACACACATATATATACACATCATTCAACTACATTATAAAATAATTCGCTGCTTATGAAATAGCCTTAGAGTCATTCGTACATCTTTCTTCAAAATAAGTTTTTGAACAATGGCATTTACTTACAGAGTAAGCATGAATATACATTTCCAATGTCATACAAATTTAGAAATACAAGTGAATAATCATTAGTCTCATTTAACGAGATTCCTACATTTTTGCTCTCAAAGCACTCCACGGAAAGGAAGAACATTTTCCCCGAAGGATAGATAATGTTCTTACGGTAAATCTGTTCAGTGTAAATTGAATTCTATACTTAAGCTTATTTACGGACTCTCCCCACCAATACCCATCCCAAAACTTAAAAGGATCCTATTACAATAAAGAGTAGAAGGGGCCATTAACGCGGTACTTTAAACTATCAACACGTAAAATACAACTCAGATGTAAGTACTTCGGGGACTATTCTGGAAGATATGACTTAGATGAATTACGATTTGAGATCTCGTTATATATTCGGATCGTGTAGGAGAAGGCGCGAAAAGCCATAGCCAACTGATAAGAGACGGTATTTTCAGGGCCACTTATCTCTCCCAATTCGCCGCTTTTAACAATTTGTGGACATCTCTCAACCAGGATGGACCAGTATCGATAGATGTACTCCTATGAAGGAAGTAACAGTCCTGTCGTTAGCTCAATATTCACAAGGCGTGAGAAATTCATTGCCAAAGTGTTTAGATAGCAACGCAGTAATTTTCGGTAAGAAACTCACCAAATCAGGTTTTAATTGTAGAATGGCCTTGTTAGATGGTATTAGGATGCAAGGAGGAGCATGTTTTATTGGAGGACGCAGTCACTGGCTACTTTTTTTCGGGGCGGTGCTTCATGAAAAAGGACAACTTCTTTAGAACAGAGATAGTTTAAGGAAAAGGTGAAGTTTAGTTTACAAATGATCCTTAAGTGAGATAAAAAATGACATTATCAGAATTAAGTTTCAGACGTTAAAAAATCATGCGATTTTTTTCTTTCTTTTCTAGGGCATATGAATTGCAGAAAACGAGAGAAAAAAAGCCATTAAAATTCTCAGAGCATGATTTTCCAAATGAAGTGCTCTAAAAATAGCTTATCTTCCAAAATTAATCTTAATTTTGGATGGCTGTCATGGAACAATGTATAGATTTATCTAGATAGACCAAACTGATAATAGAAATAATTCATTTAATATTATATAGCTTTTCGAGGATTTGAATAATTAATCAGTGATGGAGATTAAGTAATATGTATGAAACACAATATTTTTTTAAGGAATTTGAAAATTAACAAGGATAATTCAAATTCAAGAGCATATACAGTAGCGAAGGGTTGCCCCAGTAATCCCTTAATAAAATTAAGAATAAATTGATAATACAGTTGGCATAAGTTATTTTTTTATTCAATTTTTTGCTTACTTTGAATTTAATCTTCAAAATATTTATAATATATCTTGAATAATAATAAAGGCAACAATAAACTCCATATTAATATTCTTTTTTCTATAAAACCCTTAAATCCTTTTGTCTCAATTTTTGATTTTTCGTGATGAAGCATATTTAAAATAAGACTTTTTTTTTTTTATAACTATAAAGGTTTTTGTGAGATAATTTGTTTTAATATGTTTGTTTGCATAATACTTCAATGCACCTGCGGATCGCGGGCCGCATGTAGCCCACAGGACTTTTTTGAGTGGCCCTATCACGGCCCGTTGTACTAGCAAATTCAATTAATTGAGAACAATACATAAAAAATTTAGCGGGAAATTCTACCAATCAAGCAATTACATATATCAATTTTGCAATTGATGGTACGAACTGCGGAATAACTTTTTTCTAGTAATTGTGACGGTTAGTGATAACATATAGCAGTGGAACAGCGATCTTTTTATGGGTGAAACTAATATTTAATTAACCCTCTTGTATTCCAAGCGAAAAATATCTAAGCAATTAAAGCTTTTACAAGACAATTAGGATATTGGATATTTCGTAGAGGAAAACAAACATGGATCAACATGTTTGATTTGTGTCGTGAAGATGTTATTCTTTTTTAAAAAAATACAATTTTGCTTTTCACTACACCACAAAGCACAAATCTTTCAATGGCTCTTTTTCGTGAGGGTTTCTTTCAAGACGAGATAAATTGACCTTCTTAAAAAAAGTCTTTGAACCTATTTTTTGTGAGTTGAGTTTGATAGAGTTTAATATAGTTTTAAAATAAAATCCAAAATTATGAATTTTAGTATTTTGATAAATTTTCCACATTTTAAATGTCTTTCTTCTTATATCACCCCCATCCCCATTAATCCTCAAGCCACAAGTTACTGCCCGCGTGAAATAGTTGTCATTTACATGTGGCCCGACGGGAAAAAAAGATTGAGTACCCCTGCTTTATTGTATGTGGAAAAAAGATTTCCATGTAATTTTTTTTATTTCTTAAAAAAAATTGAAAAATCTGTGAAAACTTTTTAATTGTCGTTTTTTTTTATTGGAAAAAAACTGTTGCATAAAAGATTAACATTAGTACATTCAAATCCACGAAAAAAAATTGCAGGAAATATTTCTAAAAAAATCCTCACCCCACCATAAATAAAGCGGCCATTTTAGAACGGAACGACCAGTTTATCAGAAGGGGTGGGGAGAATCAAAACGCAGGAATAAAATACAGAAAATGTAAATGATGAGATAATTGATAGGCTTTCAATAATTAATTTAACATGAGCAGCTATTTTTTCAGCATAGTTCTTTTTTATCGGGAAATTTCTCAGTTGGAACATATGACACACTCGTCAAAAGTTCAAATGCTTTTTCATGAAGACCCGTTGAGGTAAACTTTTTTTTTATCCAGACATTTTTTTATCAGTCAAGTTGATAAATTATTTTATCGGAAGCTATAAGAATAAAATGATCCCGTGATTTTAAAATTTACATACCTGTGTTTCTGTAAGGTTGAGACTCTGCGCCAACTGCTTTCTCTCAGTGCCCACCACATAGTGGTTCTTCTCAAAGGCATGTTCTAGGGTTAGTAGCTGGGATGGTGAGAAGGCAGTGCGAATTCTTTTCGGCTTACGGAACTGATGTAATATAAAGCTGGCATTCTGGGGACCTGCAAAAAAATAAAGACACAATAGTCCATAAGCCTAAGTTTTAAATTTTTGAGGTTCCTTTACAAAAAATTCAAGTACACTGTTCATTACTAGTTAGCAAGATTAAACCACAAAAAAACTGTTCTATTTCTTACTTAAATCAGTATCTGTCATGAATAATGCTAAAAAATTTGGGATAACTTTTAGTATCTCTTATTTTGATCAAGCAAAATATATAAAATACCTTGAATTTTAAAATAACACCTCTAAAGAAAATTATTATTTAAATGACTACCATATTTAATAACTCCTTAAATGGTTCTTTTAATTATTGAAATAACTCTCAAATATAGCTGCTATAAGTACTAAACATATTTTTAAAAGACTTCTTTCGAACACTATTCTGAGAGCAGGATGCTTTTGTAATAATTTAAATAATAAATACCTCAATCTGATACATTCAAATTAATATAGAACAATCAAAACTTAAAACAAAAATCATATTTATGTTCTGTTTATTGTCTGCATTGAACTAAAAATTAGTTCTTTTGATGCAAGACAAATCATGTAATAATGACTAAATTGCTGAAAATAATTTGAAAAGGGATTAAAAAAATCAAACCCTCTAAAAGTTGCTCTAAACCCCTTAACTGTTGCGGGCACTGTATATACACAGTCGACTCTCGATAATTCAAACTTTCGATAATACGAACCTCTCGATAATTCGAAGTATATGCTCAGTCCCTAGAAAAACTCCTAATATTTCGAACTAAAACAATACGTTTTGGTACACTCAATATTTCGAAGTAAAATCTGTGACTGGCCAGACAATAACACGTTATAATTCTAAGTTATCTTATAAAACTCTCAACAATTCGAACACTCACTGTCATCTGCAGCCTTGTAATAAAAAGGCTGGAACTTACAAGTTTTGCGGTGCGTTGTCTTTGAGTGTCTCCCTTATAATTTAGTCTCTTTGATGACCATCTGTCTGCTATCCCATCTTAGTGTTTTCCGATTTCTCAGGCGAAAAGACATTTCATTGTTTTCATTACTTTAAGTGGACAATAGACCAACCGCACCTGTTGTCAGCCGTCCATATCTTCCGTTTAACACGTGGACTTGCTATACATGTGTTCAGAAAGGATGGTCTGTTGTTGTGAAGAAGAGATGTGTAGGATCGTGTATGAATGTATTCTTTTAATACAGGACTTTTAACTTCTGTAAAATATTTATACTGTATAATATGTACTTTTTAAAAATACTTTGAAATAATTTTATACATAGTACAATTGTTGTTTTATTACATAATTTCAAATTTAAATGTGTTAGAAAAAATTTCTCTTCGTGTATTTTGGGAATTTTTTTACCATCTTGATAATTCGAAGTTTTTCATAGGTCCCTCCAACTTCGAATTATCGAGAGTCGACTGTACATATATACACCTCGCTCATACGGTGCGTTAACTGCCCCTGACGTATATATATATATTTCTGAAGTGCGATCCATTGCATTGTGCTGCTATCATTTATCTATTTCGAATGCTTTGGATTGCAATAAAACGATCTTGAAAGTATTTGAGACAGAGTTACTTATTTCAGAGAAGTTTTTACACATTTCCTTTTCTATCATACACCACATAACTACGTGCTCCTTTGGAAAAAAGGATTAATTTGTGAAGCGAATCGCATAACTTTTTATCAGCAAGAAGTCATTATCAAATAACTTTTCAAGAGGTTCTTAATTAACAATTCATCACAGCTTAAAAATCCAATTTTTACTAAGAAAACCTACCAAAAGACATTTAAACATTAAAAAAACAGCTTAAGGTATCCGACTACCCTAAAATTGTGAATTTTGCCAAAAATTGACAAATTTTTTTGATGATTTTATTTTATAGGCCATCTTATTAGCTTTATAAAAATACCAAGTTTATCATTTTCCGTTCACTAGAGCAAAAACCACAAGTGTTTTAGTAAAAGCAGATGCCATTACTTTAATCAAGATGTCATACTTTCAAACGCGTTTTACTCGAAATGTGTGTGTGTGTTTTTGAAATGCTCGAACGGGGTCAGCGATTGCTCAAAAAGTTTTGAAAATAATTAACTAAAATTTTTTGTGTAAGTTCTGTATACTAGTAGAAGTGTTTTAACTTTCATATTTATCAATCACTGTTTTATTACATAATTTACAGTCCCTTATGTGAATATAATCCCTGTTTTTTTAAGCAATTTCATATAATAACTGAGATAGAGTGCTCTAGTTTTTGTAAAAATGTAAATATCTCTTATTCTGAAGGTCATGTCAAAATGAATAACACAGAATTGAAAAATTTAAAATGTGTTCATAAACCTTTGGTAAAGAATAAGCCGCGTTTATGTTATTTTTTGTAAATTTTTACCCCTTTTTTCTTATTTTAGTAATAATAATTTCCTTTTCTCCTCTTAAATTTAGCCTATTTTTCTTAAAATCTAAACAAATCTAAAAACAATAAAAAAAATCCCCATATCTCCATTTTTTAAAAAAAAAAAAGAAAAGTTGTCGCAACCAGTATCTTAAGAAAATATTTTTATGAAAATCAACATGTAAGAAATATTTTATTTCCAAAGCTCTTCCATAAATAACTCTTTATTATTACAATAATTTTTTAACTATCTAATATCATAAAAATTCCTTAAAGCTAAGCTTAGTATTAAAAACAGCTTTTAAAATGGATTCTAATTACTTAAAGGAAATAGCTGTTTTTTATTGTAAAAAATGATTCTTCTAGAGGTTTTTAATTATTAAAACAACCCCTGTAAGTTTGCATTCAACTCCATAATAAGTCCTCGCTTTCCTAACTTCTGTTTGCTCCCATAAAAAAAGCAAAGATGATATTAGTGAGTCACGACTTCGGGACCGGACCTGTTTATCCGTTTAATGGCGACTTAATAATGCCCGGGACCCAGAGGTTGTCAACAGGTGTTTGTTGGGGGCGTTCATCTGGCGGCGCGCAAACACAAGAACCCAGGACACGGCTATTGATACACGCAACAGATGGCAATCACTATGCAGCACAGCTATGGATGCAGCACGAGCTGCACACTAAGGTGAATATTAATTGTTTCTGTTGTTCTAAATGCAACAAGTGAAATTGAAAAATTCTATTTAATATGTTTAATTAATCAAAAAATAATAATATATGTTGAGGAAGAAAGCAGTACGAGGGTAACTCTGAATTTTTGAGATACACACAGACGAGAAGTTACAAAACCAAATTAACGGTTTAATTTGAAAATATAAAGTTTTTAACACCGCAGACGATTTTTTTACTGACTTACTTCAAAATGTTTAGCGTAAAAAAAAATTCAGACAGAAGAGTCGCAGTTGACGTGAGGACATTATCCTGATATGATTTTCTATGATTTTAAGGCGAGTTTAAATCATGACCATTGCGTTCAACGGCTGCAATTAACGTTTGGTGATGAATCCTCACGTCGTGCTACTGTATTCAGATGATTTAAAGAATTTTGCAGAGAGGTCGCAGTTCTCTTCAGGATGAAGAACACACAGGAAGGCCGCGGTCGGTGGTAATCCCGGATAATGTGTCTGACATACGAAAACTGTTAATGAATGATAATTGCTGTACCTACCAAATGATACAGCAGGAACCTAACATTGGGTGTGCAATCCCACATAAAATTATTCTCGAAGAATTACATGTGAAAAAAGTAATTTGCCGTTAGGTTCCTCATAATCTGACTGAGCACCAAAAAGAGGAGCGTGTCAGAATCAGTACAGAAACCCTTAAGTTGTTAAATGATGGTGGCCACCACCTAATTTCTAAAATTATAATGGTTGATGAAACGTAGATGTCGTTTTTTAACGTTCCAACACGTCAAGAAAGCAAAGTAAGGGTCTTTGGAGATTATCCCAAGCCGACAATGGTGAAAAGACAACGAGCAATGAAAAAGTAATGTATGGCGTTTTCTTCAGAAGTACGAAATGGGTTCAAGCCATCAAGTTGGAAGGATAGAAAACAGTAACAGCAAACTGGTGTACCACTAAATGTCTTCCAGAAATTCTTCAAGAAGTGAATATTAGGGACTAAAGCTTCACCATGACAATGCATCTTCCCAAACAGCCAGATTAATAGTTGAGTTTCTTAAGCAAAAACAAATTAAAGGGATAGATCATCCACCTTATTCTCCGGATCTAGCTATATATGTAAGTTTTGGTAATTTTTTAATCTAAAAAAAGAACTTATGTAGACGTCGTTTTCATTCAAAGGAAGAGATTGATGTGGCTGTAAATGCATTTTTTCATCAATTTCAAGAAATGAATGGTTTCAGATATTTAATATATGGAAATTTCGATGCTGGAGGAGACTACTTTGAATAGTCCTAAAATTTTTAAGTATAACTTTAAAAACCTAGGTGTATATCTCAAAAATTTCAGAGTGACCCTCGTATAATGTTACATACAGCGAAAAACGTTTAACGTGAAAACGCTTAAATGCAACGGTCCCGACAAACTACTATCAATTTTCATGCATTATTTTCTCTTAACACGAAACGAAAATCGCTTTAAACGAAAGGATTTTCATTCTGGGATGAACAAAATACAGAAAGCACCAGCCACGCAGGTTCATCATCGGAAGAATTCGTTGCAGCATATGATAGTTATATGTTTACAGCCCCAATTATGGCAGACAAAGACATTTTGAAATTTGCTCAAAGCTCAAAAAATATCATTGATGCAGATTCCGACAACGAAAATGAGATGAATAATGCAGCTCCTGATCCCATGTCATCCGAAACGAGAAACATCATGAAAAGTATGCGCAATTATTCAGACGCACCCTTCACTGTTGAAATGAATAGCAAAATGGACGACATCGAACAATTTTGTAACAATTTGATGCTAAGAAAGGCAATGCAAAGAAATATATCAGATTATTTTCCCAAAACTCAATAAATGTTTTTGATTTTCAGATTTTGATGTATTAAATTTCATTATGAATGTTTTTTCATTGATCTTTATTAAATACATGCATACATACCTGTATAAATAGAATGTACTCTAATAAATTATTTTTGTTGAATATGTGATCTTTTTTGAATATTCTAGAACACGAAAAATATTTTATAGTTCCCTCAGTTTCGTGTTAAATGATTTTCACTGTATTAATTAAGGAATTACTAACCTTGTTTCAAAGGAGGTGGTCAACGACAAATCCCACTGTAAGTGAATTTCCACTTTTTGATTTCAGTAGTCTTAAAAAAACTAAAATTGTATTTGTTTTGTCTGAATGCATTTTTTCGAGAAGATACTTGTTAAAAAAGACAACTTCAAAGAATGAATAATTCAAAAAAAAAAAAGCTGTTTCAAAATGTACCTGTGAAATTTCCGAAATGGAAATAAGAACCTATCCTTTTCTTTAAATTCCTTCTTTCTTTTCTCCCCCCCCCCCCTCTTATGACATATGAATCGTAGAAAATTAAGATTCTTTAAACATGTTTTTCCTAGCGAGGTGTTCTAAAAATAGCTTATCAACTAAAATTAATCTTAACCACGTGTGATTGTGCTTGGGATAACGTATAGACTTATGCAGATAAGATCTATCTGACAGTAAAAATAATTCATTTTATGTGTGGCAAAACTTTGCTATGATTTGAATAATTAATCAGTGATAGGGGTTAAGCAATGTGTTTTACATGATTTACATTTTTTAACTGTGTGTATATTTTTAAACGAAAATTTTAAGAGTTCGAAAAAGTTTGAGTTTAGACGCATATACAATTTGCAGGGTTTTGCGAGTGATCTTTTAGCGGGATGAAGAAATGTGCTTTTATAATTTCGATTAGCAAACATTTTCTTGCATTTAGCAAGCTCCTCAATAATAAAAAAGAAAATGTTACGGCATGTGGTTTTTCTGATAATTACATTCACACATGATATCTAGAGACATGCCTAGTCAGAATTACATTTCTAGTTGTACTTCAGATATAACATGATACATCAATGCGCGCGCAGATATACTTTTATTCACAAATTTATAATTGAATGAAAAACTCCAAGTACAATAATATCCCAAACTTATGCGATAGGTGGGGCTGAGGTACGATAGATGATAACCACGTCAGTCAAATTCGAGTAAGTCAGGGTTTCAATTCGCACATGAAAACATATAAATTACTTTTATTTGGGGTCGGAGACGAAAGAAAATACTAATACAGAAAAAAAAAAAATGTTCAATAAAATCTTAGATAACACAGGTATAAAATTGCAAACCGAAGCTATTTTGTTGTAGAAGGTCTCAGAAATTCTAACAAAGTAGTCTGCAAGGTCAAAAATCTTTTTTTTTCTCCCGCAAAATTTCCTCGTAGAATTTTTATAACTTTTCCCCTTGTTTTGTTGAGGGAAAATAGCTGATTGTTGGAGTTTATATTTTCTGAAATTTGTAATTCTTTTTCGGTTAAACTCTCTCTGAAGCCTTTTGTCAAATTCCCAAACGTCTTTCGATCTTCTTTCTAATTGAACTGGGCCTTAAGTTTTTCATTGTCGTGTTCGTGAATTTCTATGAGCTCATCAATTGTCAGCTACTGATTGTGGGAATCCAGCAGTTCTTGAACATTATCACTATCCACTTCTAATTTTGTATGGCTCGTAAGATAAACATTTTCTTCAATCACATTACCCCAATTTCACCTTTTTTTTGGGGGGGGGTATTTCTCGAACAAAAATAGAATCGACAAGTTTTGAAAATAGCGCAACTCCGGGCTCGCGTAAATTGAGGTATTACTGTAATTCAAAAAAAAATATACTTCATTTCGCAAGCATATAAGAACAAAATGAATTAAGATAGGAGGAACAACTCATTCCTCGCCAATTACTGATACATAACAGTTACAAGGGTCACAGCTATGGTGGCAACATTTTCTTCCTTCTTAATTAACCTTCGTAACAGAAATGTGGCTCATTTTTAGTTTTCCTCTCGCTTACTATAAACTTTTATGTTTTTCAACTTCGGAGAACAAATAGCATTATCATTTATACGTTATTTTTAGTACAATTTTCGTAACATGCTGTTTTATCGGTTTGGAGCAAAGATGTTCACCGTGGGCTTCATGCATCAACTAAAGTAATTATTTTAAGAATAATAATAAATCAATTCAAGTGAATTATAAAAAGGAACAATTGAAAAAATGTATCAGATAGAGAAGTAAGAGCTGTGCCATACAAAACTATCCATTAATATGTTACGTGCTGTACATAAACACTTCAATACAGAATTATTTCTTTATCAGATATTGAAGTCTTTGTCCATACCATCAATTTGTTCGAACTTCTTTGCTTAAACTGAGATTTAAACATCCTCTAAATAGGATCTGGCCTTTGTTTAGAGTCACCTATTTAATCTAGTTAATAATACATTAGTCTGATTGAGTCGTCGGTTCCCACGAACATCATACACCCGATTGTTCAATTAAAAAGATCTATTCAATCTCATTTTGGAGACGTTATTTATTCAGCATTAGTTCTCGACTAATGTTGCCATAAATTTAGCTTCGGATAATTTACGCGCAATTGACTGGAAACTAACCCGGAAGTCAACGTTTGTTTTCTGCACAGTTTTAGTCTTAAGCATCAGTTTCGTTATTTTTAACTTCAAAGGAAGGAAATATGATAGTGTTATGGTGGCATCACACAAAGTGTAACTTTTGTATCAATAAAGTACAATCCCTTTTAAAATGTACATGTCTCCAAATAGATCATTCGATTCCAAAGCATTTAAGTCATTTGAGTTTAATACTTAATAGTTAGATTTGAATTAATGTCAGCTTAGAACAGCATTGGGGCGAAGGACTTGATAATTTTGAAACCGAAGTATCGGAAACGATATCCGTTTTCCTAATTGCGGAAAGATGTCGATGTAGCCCTACTCTTGATTTTCCGTACCATGAGAAATTGATGAATCAAACGTCAAAAGGAAGCCGAAATAGAGGGATAATAAAGAATGAGAAATTAGGAATGTAAAAGGTTATTCAATAAACTAAGAAAATCAATTGATGAAAGATGACAAACTTAACATTTTTCAGACTAAATATGAGTACGATTGAATTCATCTCGAAGACATCATTATAAAAATTGCATTAATATTGTTTAAACCTGGGGATCTAAAACTTTTCATTTTCCCAATTTTTTGCTACAAAAATTTTTCATAAGCATTGCGCAATATTTACACACGCTTGGGTACTCCTACATCTGTTTTGTTTGTGGTATATTATTGTTTTGAAGTAATAAACATCCGCAATAAGTTTTTACTTTGAATATAACGATAGAAAAAATTTAATTAACAAAATAAAAAGTTTCATATAAAGTAAATATATGGTAAATTATACGTAAACTATAAGCTGTTTATTAAATGTAGTAATTTTGAGTTGACTTCTGATATAATCACTTTTTATTAGTAAAGGCATAAACAAGATTTAAGTGACAATGGGAAGGATGTGTGTGCTTGATTATTTTCAATTATATTATTAAATTTTAGAATAATTGTTGACACTACAGGACAAAATACTCCCTCAATATCATTTAGATTTGATCGATGCTCCAATAAGAACCTAAATAAACAATTAAAATATAATTATTATTAATGGCGAACAATTTGTTTTATGCAAAAAGATACAGCAAAAACCTTAAAATATTTGCAAGTCACGTGACCCTTAGTTTAAGAAACGCTGGTTATTTCATTATTAAATTAATTATTTTTTAATAAAAAGTATATCGCCTATTATTTTGGATAAAAAATACGTTCTAGAGACATTTTTAAGCTAACTGTAAGTAGCGATTGATTGATTAATGAAAACCTGAAAATTATTTTATTATTTTAGATTCCTAAAAACTATCTATTATTAAAAAATGATGACTTTTTTTTTTTACTCAAGCATCAAAATAGTTTTCTTTTTATTGTTTAAATTTATTATTTTTTTACTAAAGCAATATTGTTTTTGATATGTCATGAATAGAAACTTGAAGATAAATCTTATATCTGAGGGGAGAGTCAGGGGGAAAATAGTTCTACACTCAAAAAAGCCACTGTAACACCGTGCTGTAGAAAGAGAAATGAAACCTGTTTGCCATTAGTAAGATCTAGAAGATATTTTTCGAAAAAGGGAATTGTAATGACGTTAATATAAAGGAATCACACACATACCAGGAACTTTGATAAAGGAAGGTGAATTTCCATGGCAATATGTTATGCATTCGAAACAAATTTTAATAAAACACTAAAAATACTTAAATCAATCGTTTAATGATTTCTTCTTTAAAAAAAGATAATTGCATGAAACTTTTTTCCCGTGTGTCGAATATTTCAAAAAATCCTCACAATTTTACTTCAAGATTTAAAATAGTAGTGAAATTTTGTAATTTGAAAAATTTCTACTTTTCTGTCTTTTTCAACATGCAACTATTTTTAAAAAGGCTACATTTTCGTTTCCGGGGACTAAAAATTTGCAACGAAAGAATTGAAAAGTGAGTGAGTGATTTTTAAATTCGCACTGTTCGCCTATTCGAGGGTTATTGGCGGTGGACCTCGAAATTTTCAACCATGGTCAAGTGACGAGGACATCACCTGAGCTTTCACCCAACTCTCCTGATTAACACACTACACCAACGCAAGAACAAATTTCGAAAAAAGGAGTTTTTATGACATAGTTAGAGAAATCACTCACATCGCGCGCATACACACACACACACACACAAGTGCTATCGTCCTGAGGGAAACAGGAAATTTTTCCATGGGGATGAAGTTAAGCCCTTGCAACGCTAGGCTAAGCGGAGAGGAAAGAAACAAAGAAGTCAAAGTAATTTCGAAAAATAATATTGGAAGTGCTGAATTTGTGAAGATAAGAGAAATGTTAAGCGACAAAGCCATGACATGCACTCACGGGCCATGCACTCACATCGTACGCGTCAAACCCACACAAAAGTGTTGGCGTCAGAAAAAAAGGAGGAAATTAACATGGGGATTAAGGTATAACCTCGGTAAAAGCCCGTGCAACGCCGGGCCATGAAAGCTAGTATCATATAACTAATGATGGATAAATTTCTATGCTGATTTTTCAGACTGAAATTTTAAGAAAAACAATTCGAAGCATTTTGTATGTAATTAGTGCACTTTAATTTGGCTCAAAAATGCTTGATAGTCTCTCACTTTTCTGCATGGTCTCTATTTAGACATTTCAAGAACACAATTAACGTATGCGTACATACGACGAAGGATAATGAAATAATTTAGATAAAATTAAAAAAAAGGTATGATATTTAAGTAGTTCAAAGAAGAAGTACCACAGATACATCTGACAGAATGAGTTACAGATATCTCGAAACTTTATTCGCATTTCTCAATAGATCTTATTTTACGTCGTATTTTTTCGCTTTTCACATCTATCAACGTCTAGTATTAAAGTTAATCTAAGTGATGTTTATTTACCACATCACACAAGTACAATGTTAGTATGAACAAGTTATGAAACTATACGCACGTGTAAGGTGTTTTCATTTCTAAAATATTTCTTTATTATTTTATAACTCAGTTCATAATTAAGAAACAATTCAACTCTCATTGCTTTTTTTAAAAAAAATATCATTTGCTTATAATATCAATAGTCAACAAGAAATTGAAGTATTCTTAATCAAAAAATGCAATGTACATAAAATAGATATTAAATTAAACCCTACCAAAACTAAAAAAAATACTCGAGTTTTCGAGAAGCATTTTTGTTTAATGTGCAGTTAAAAATATCATTACTGAAATAGCTTTTTCAATCTAATAAAATCTAAGTACATTAATTTTTATTTATACTCTTTCAGAGTTACAAAACTCAAACCAAAATTATTAAAAACTGGGTTTTTTTTTAATGCTGAGATTTAACTATAAGCAATCGAATCACAAAAATTATCTGAAATTATAATCAAATATGGAATGCCAATTGGATTAATTTAGCTTTTATGTGTCAAAGGTTTTTGAATCTGAATATCACTTTTGTGAGCATGTTATTATATTTAAATTAATAAAGCTCATTTGGAGAGTTTATAGTGGAGTTTTATAATAGTATATATCATTCACAGAGAGGTTCCAGTAAATGTTGCTCTTATTTGTAAATATTATTATAGAAATCTCTATATTGCAAGTAATAACATTTTTCAAATGTTTTAATATAGTAAAAGAAAAATTAATAATCATCTTTTAACACATAATGAAAAAAACTTGGAATTCATTTTATAGACTTTAAATATCCTCACATGCACACATCCTCACACATAAATTGCACAAAAATTTTATTGAGTTCTGCAGCAATACTAATGGCTACAATATGTATAATACCAAAATTGGAAATATTTTAAAATTAATTCTTCAGCATACCACCGGCAATATTCAACAAACATCTTAAACTAGAAACAGCTTAAAAATTGTTGAAGTAATAAAAGACAGGAAGATTTTTTCCGCACGTACGATTTTAATTTTAAATATATTTTTAACTCCATGGATATTGAAGAAATAATTAGAGAATTTATGGTTACATATTATAAATGCTTTCTAAACTAAATAATAAAACTAGAAAATTTACCGAACTTATGTGTTAAAAGAAAACTTTACTAGTTTCAATTAAATTTTTATCTATTGGTTTCAAGAAATTCATTTATTATTGTTTGCAAAAAAAATCATCCCATAAATTTTCATCTATCACATATATCTTAAAATTGACTAAATCACTTAAATTTTTAATAATTACTTTGAATAAAGAAGAATCTATAAACCAATTTCAGACGAAATTTTATGTGCAATTTTTTAAATAAATATAGAAACAAAGTTATGTCGTACAGATAGATAACCAAAAAATTAAATATATGTAAGCCACACTATAATATTCTACTACTGATTAAAAAGAGTAACATCGTCGACATACGAACATTTTATTCACACTGCATATATTCCATGTTAAATCATTTTATATTCATTTTTTTGGTGTAACTGTATTTTATTCTGAAGACATATTTAAATACAAATAAATATCCAAATTTTTCACCCAAACAATCTAAAATATCAACTATGAGCGTCCCCGCCCCCAGCATGCCGCGATAAAGTTATCAAACGTTGAACGGTCCACGGCGATAAAAATTAAGCAGCACTGCTGTACAGTATGCATCCTTTTCTTTCCAACTATAAGTAAATTACCGATGCATATCTGAAGCATTTCGTAAGAAAATCAAAAGGTTTTCATCCCTCAAATATTTGGAACATAAATAAATCCAATTAACGTTGGTTACTTTCAAACACATTAAAATCATATTTTTCCAGTATTTAGTCTAGAAACTCAGTAAAGAAAGTTTTTAAAAATCAAACTAATTTTTCATGTGTAAATTTTTGTGAAAACGTAATAATATATTTTATTAAAACTAAACAACACGTTTACGTTTTATTTTTAATGACTGCAAATATCAGACTTAATAAACATCCAAAGCAGACGTGGCACATAATAAAGGAAGTTATATTTCCGTTGTAAAATAGTTATTAATTACGGTGTAAAAGCTAACACACATGAATACTTAATTGATAATGATTAATGGATTTCTTTTTCTACATGGTTCAGTATCATTCTTTAGTGTTACCTTGTTCTCAGAAAGTAATTTGTATAGATAGAAGGTATGATTAAAAAACATTTAGATATACATTGTGCACTGGTAATAAATTGAACTCGAAAGCAATTGACATTTCTCTGAAGCGATGCTTTGTTTTCAGAAAATAATTTTTATGAATGGCAGTTATGATTGGCAAAAGAATACATGGCAAAAAGAATATACATATATGTATACTGTGTACTGGTAAGAAAATGAACATTTAAGTAACAAAATACGGGTTTCTTAAAAACTTATTTTGAAATGTTAAGTATTTAAAGCAGTCATAGTTTTCAATATACTAACCTAACTATTAATTGCTTTCCCGCTTCGTAAGCCCAAGATTGCGGGTTTGATCCCGGCTGGAGTATGTAGATTTTTCTGGATTCGAAAATTGTAGGAACACATGTCATATGATAAATTTGATCATAAATTTGGCTCTGATGCTGTCCGCAAAATTAAATCACGGCAATATTTAGCATTCGTAAGAGCTTGAATTAAAGTTAAGTCAAGCTTTTTTTTTTCTCTCAAAATTTGGTAGTGAGGGTCGCCGCTAGATAATGTCAACATGAAATGGTTCTCACATTTGGGGACTTGCCGTGTCTGCTAAGTCTTAGTCGCCAATATGCAGCTCATTAGGATTAACTAAAAATCATATTCATTAAAAAAATAATTCTTAGGTCTTAAAAAAAGTACATAAAAATACAAAATGCATATATATGTACAGCTGTTTTTTTAAGAAGATAAGAATAGCATTTATTAATTTTGTAATTGTTTCTAAAATATGAATTACTATAGTTTTCTCTTTCACTCCCTGCATGTATAGTAAATACAACAAATAACGAATGCTGACTGTGATGTAATAAAAATTTATTTACAAACACAAGAATGATTTAGGTTTGTTAAATCAAATGGCAAATTAATGCTCCATCAAATATATAATTAATTGTCAATCGGTATATCAAAAATGAAAAGAATTACAATGCCATTGAGTTTCACATGATTTCTACATAAAGCTTTCATTTCGGCTTTTTCGTAATAAATATCACCAGAAATTCGAGAAGCTTAGGCATCTTTTGTGGGTTTTAGTCTTCTACAATCTTACTTAAGACAATTCCCAAGTTGCTATTTCAAAAAAACAAAAACAAAAAAACATGTACGCACGCGCGTTGATGCAATAATATTAGGAGAGGAAAAAAAAAACACCTTTTTCTCCCCCACTAAAAGATTATACCATTACCGCTTCAATACACGTCTGTTACAAAAAATGATATTTCCACGATTCTGATGATTTACTGATTCCGTAAGCAGATTAAGGCTCTTCTGAACTGCTGGGATCAGTATTTCCTCTCCTTGGTATGAGAGAGAGAGAGAGAGAAGTCACGTAATTTTACTAAAGTGAGAGAGCGAATCTGAACATCAAAAACATATTCAGGGACGGATTCCAAGGTCTTTGTCGAGGATTTAATGCAAGAAGCCATGCACAAACATGTCAACGTTGGTGGTTGAATTCATGAAAAACCACTGATAAAGGTTATATATAGTTAGCTGTTTTATAGTTCATTATACAGTAGGGAAAGCAGTTAGATGTTAGGTAGCGTTACTAGATTAAGGTAAATTTTGGTAGTTCTTATCAATGTCAATGATCCGTATAATATATTTTATGTATCCACATCAAATTATGTGTGAAGTGTCCTCTGGTTATAACATGTCATGGATAACTGGGAGAATTCTGTAGCTTCCTATCGTTGTGGGTGATCTAGGCAGTGTTTTATTTTACTGAATAGCTATGCGTGAGGTTTTCTTAATATTTCACTGCTTGGTGAACTCGGTGTTGATAGTTAAGTACCAGAAGTACGTTCTTAAAAGTAGACAGTCATTTTCGTTCTCTTTATGTGGATACAAATAACATTTTATTCCTCGAGATAAAATGATATAAAAAAGATAAAGTACGATATATGTGTTTAAATCTTGTGGTTAATGGGATTTCATAACCTAAAATGAGTAGTGTGGGGTTATCTTTTCGAGTGAATAGTGTACCGGGTGGTTTTTATGTTTGTGAAGTTCCAGAATATAATTTTTAGATTTTCATATCTCGTAAATGATTTATTTTTTCTTTCGACTTTCAGAGACGACTTTTATTTCCTTATATATTAGACACATAAAAGGAACTTTGGCATACACAGGAAATATTTATATCACTGTTTTGAATGTTGTTTCAAGAGATCAAGGAATAATTTTATTTGCCTCTGCAGCATGTGACTTATTTAAGATTCTATCTGGTTTTGAGTTACAATAATTAAATTTTGATCAGGTAGTCTAATTATTTGGTAGTTTTATTTAAAATAAGAATTGTTCGAAATTACTTTTACTTTGCCTTCTAACCTAGAAAAATAATTTTAATGTATTTACGAAATGATGTTACAATATGGCTTTTAAAGAATATTTTCTTCTTTTGGCTGTAATTCAACTCAAACTATGTTAATTTCATATTCATGAAAACTATACTATCGTTAAATCTTAACAACTATATTTTTAAAACTTCCAGAAAAAAAATTACATAAAATTCATATCATATATTTGACGCCTAGTTTCCTCATTAGAAGTATGCACTTGAACTCTGGCTATGCAAAATTGAACAAGGAATTCAATTTTGCTGAAAGCACACAAACCAAACAGGCATTCTAGGGATCTTCAACATGCCGCATAATCACACGACATAAACGCTGTTTATTTTATTTTGTTTATTTATTTATTTGCGTCATGAAAATCAATTGACTTGGGACGAGTTCAAACCCGCAAACTTGGATGTACAAGGATAGCGCTTAACCAACTAAGCCCCCCCCCCCTCAGCCGGATTTTATTTCATTGATACTTAACATTAAGAAAGTAGTAGACGCTTTTATTTTCAACAAATTTTAGACAAATATTGTTTCATTAAAATACATAAAGACTCAATTTAACGATCACTGATTTTTGTTGTCAAACTTCGTATAGTTATGAGGAGTTCTCGAAAAAAACCTTGCTCAAATCTCCACAATTCCAATTTTCTCGCTATGATGCAGTTCTAAATACATAGCTTTGAAGGATGATATCGGGCTTTCAATAGCTTCCAATTAAGTATTACTTATGTTACAGCTAAGTTTTACGTATTACTTTTAGATTCAATTTTAAC
Organism: Trichonephila clavata; assembly: GCA_019973975.1. Classification (NCBI taxonomy): domain Eukaryota; kingdom Metazoa; phylum Arthropoda; class Arachnida; order Araneae; family Nephilidae; genus Trichonephila; species Trichonephila clavata. The sequence goes on along the minus strand of BMAO01024336.1, from coordinate 4,172 downwards.
ACCGTTTTATAAGCTTCACTTGTATGTAACGGAATCTTTTAACTCAATTTTTACCCACTTTAAAAGATCAGATTAATTCGAAATGTTTCTCACTTGTCTAGGACCGATGACAATACAATAATTTAATTATTTTGTTTTATTGCCCTGATCAGGATCATAAGGATTAACGATTTCCCATTTTCGGATTCCATCCCGTATCTGACGACTAATTTCAGATCCCATTTCAAGATTTGGCGACTGAAAGATTAATTAAAAACTTAGTTCGATTGACTATAAAAGGGTGTTATTTATAGTTTTTTAAATTATATTTATTTTAATATCTCCTGTAAGAACATTTATATCCATATCACGTAAGAAATTTTCCGATGATTTTCCGCTTAGTTATCTATTAAATTAATTCATTCGTTCATATCCCATAATTTGTATAACATTTAATTTATAATTAAACGAATAAAAAATTGCAACCATTACAATGTTATTTTAAAACCTATTAAGTGATGCCAAACAACACAAATATCTAAATATAAACTTTCAATATATCATATGTGCAATTTTGATAATATTTTAATCCATGTGATCATTAACTTGATACTAAAAATCATTGATAGTAGTTTATACTCTTATATTCAACAAATTAATTGATTTGTATCGTTGTACAGATCATAGAAACGTACATTAAAAACCAAATTCTGATCAATAAATTATAGATGGCTCATTTTTTTATCAAAACATTCGTGGACAAAACGGCATGTGCCGCTCTACTTGTTCGGATATAACATGTTATTCCGTTTAAACTCACGACAAACTAAAACGCAAAGCGACATACATCGCACATTTTTTTAAACATGAAATGCTATTCAATTCAAGCAGCTTAACGTTCCAGCAAGAAATATAAAATATTGTGCACATAACACACACAAAAAATATGGTATGCTAGATATCCGTTAATTAAAGAATATGCATAAATGATGGGTTTTAAAATAAACTACCTGGTGATATTGTACAAAACATATGGTAAATTATAAAAGATTAAAGTTTATAATGAAGTATATAGATAATTGATAATTCAAAATCAATTTAATTTTTAAAATTAAAGTAATACTAAAAAAGTACGAAGCTGCAATACAGAACCTGAGAACAAAAGATAAGTTCCAGTAAATTTAATATTTTCGTAATATATTAAACCAGAGTTCCCGAAACTTTTTACCTCTACGGACCGGTTAACGTTTGATAATTTTACCGCGGCCTGCTGAGGATGAGACGTTGATAGTTTATATTTTGGAATGCTTTGATTTAATAGTTTTAGTTTAATTGTATTTAAATATGCCTTCAAAATAAAATACAGTTACTCCCAAAAAATGAATATAAAATGATTTAACATGGAATATAAAGTGATTTCCATGGAAAGTCGTATAAACCCTAGAGAAATACGCCACAATAAATAAAATATAAATAATTTAATGTTCTTTGGGCGACCCGGTACCATTTGATCCACGAACTGACACAGGTCAGAGGCCTGAGATTGGAAATCACTGTCTTAAACCTTCTATTGATGAATTAAGTCACTTGAAAGAAGCGGGCCATCGCAGCACCTTTAATTTCCTTTTTGTAAGGTGCAATGGTATGGTAATAATGTAACGCTATATGAATTCGTATATACCTAGTAAAAATACTAGAAATCAAATTATTACAGATGTGTCTCTTGTTTTCAATTGCATTTGTAGATGGGAAGCTCAGAACTATGAAAATATTTAAATACTTGCACTAACTTTCTTCTGAACTGAAGATAACTTAAAGTGTAGAGCTTTATAAATAAATTGCTTTGAATTTTCTTAACTCACTTTAAGGAATTTTTGTTTTATATTGGTTGAATCAGAAACGATTTATGTTCCACACACAGTAAAGGAGCAGAAAGAGAGAAAGAATGGTTTCGTGCGAATATTAAAGTATCCAATAAGATTAATACTTAAATATGCGTGAAATAGGTTTCTAAAAAATGCACAACAATGAATTTTTTCACAATCAGATCTCGTGTGAGTAATGAAAAAAGCTGATATTATTACCAAGTTTAAAAAAAGCGCAAAAAAACATTTTTTGGCGTCATTAAATCTCTCTCAAAGATTGCAACATTTTCTTTTAAAAGATAAGTCATTTACCCACACATTGTTTTAAAGAATATTAATTTTGCTGAGTAACAGAGATTTATATACATATATATATATATAATGATTTTTGAACACATGCTTAACATGAAAAATATAAAATTTTAACGCATCAATGTTTCATTTAGAGAGAGAGTATATATAGATTTATTTTCTATCAACTTTAAAAGAATTTTTCTAAATGAGAAAACACATAATTATTCATTATAGTACTAAAAAATGTAGAAATATTATACGTAAAAGTTTGGCCTAATGTTTCTAGAGATATGTATTGAAGCCACCGAAAGAGTAACTAAAAAAATAAGGGAATTTTCCCAATACGCAAGTAAATTACAGATAAAATACTTCTGATATTTTGTAATTTAATAATCAGGTACGTTACATATTCAACACTAGCAATAAGTCAGGATCAAACAGATAAGCATTCAAAGTAATACTTAGCAAAATAATTCAAAAAAGAACACATACAACATAACACGTATTAGGAAAACAAAATTCATTAATTTATTTTATGTTCAGGTTATTTTATTTAATTATTTATTTATTTTTGATAATATGAATATCAAGAAAGCTTACTTCAAACGTAAAATATTAAAAAGTCCAACACGAATAACGAAAAATAATAAGACACGCAAAGTTTTAATTAATCATATTTGATTCAAAGACCTTTCAGAATTAAAATTTAGACAAGAGAGAGAGAGAGAGAAGTTTGATCAGTTAAAAACATTTTACTTAATATCAAGAATAAAGAACCTTATTAAGCATTTTGTATTAATGAGAATATTTATATATAAATTTAAATTAGACTATGAAGTAAGTTATTATCTTAATATTTAATGAACGATACACACAAACACACTGACATTTTTTTTAAAGATTTCATGTAATATAATGAATAAATATTGGTTCTGTGTTACGTTTGATCCCTCAATGGTTTAGTTAATTTCAATTTATATCGCACTAACTGATTATGTATATATAATACATAGATATATAATCCCACAAATAATATTAGACTATTTTTCTTTTAATATTGCAATGAATCAACACAACTTTTGGCCACTCAACATATTCCAGCCAATATTTATCAAGGTGTACGACATACGATTTGATACAATCTTACAATCTCCTTACTTGTTAGGACCTATTCAATTTATTGCGTAGAAGTTCACCTTATTACACATAAATGACTTGGGTTGCATCAGATCTCAAACCTCTACGTAAAAATGTTGTAATGTAACTTAACGCATACATCAAGCTCTGTAATTGAAACTGAGCTATTGCAAAGGTCGGCAAACTGAGCTCGAGAGCCGCATGCGCCTCTTTGCATTGAAAAGTGTAGCACTTCAGACCTCTGCCTCTACGTACAAAAATAATTATGTCTACGGAAAATTATTATTTTCTTTCGCTTTTTCCTTTCGTATTGTCTTTTGGAAACAATTTACCTATATTTACATACATATTTAAGCTTTATACTGGCTGAAGATAGTTATCTATGTATTAAATTGTTTGCATTAACTCAGTTTATTGAAAAGCAGTGAAAAATATTAGAATTAGTCCTAAAACAGTAAAAGTTCAATTTATTGGTGAAAATATTGCCAGGAGAAGACATTCCTTAAAGTGATTTGAACAACATTTATTTATCTGCATACGTGAATTCAGTTCACTTACAAAATGAAAAGAGATACACTTAAGCCTCCCACAGAAGTAACAAAAGCACATTCTGACTTGCTGAAGAATTAACAAGTGTATTAAAAGGATTTTTATATACAGGAACATTCAAAGTCAATTTTAATTATTAGTGTAAACATGAAACTTCAAAATAAAGCATTTACAGTATTCTTAGTAGAACAGTTTTTTTTTTTTTTTTTTTTTTGTCACAAAGCTTGGAAGTTTAATTCTCAAAATTATGATATTTTAACAATAATTATTCTTACCTGAGCCCCAAAAATAAAAAATAAAGTTATCTTCGATAGTTTTGAAATAAGTAAGAAATATTACTGCCGAAAA